>PVJD01013974.1:0-31356 GCA_004026545.1 Mormoops blainvillei | reverse complement strand
TCTAAGGTTGTGTTTTCCCGTTTGAGACGGAAGAACTGGGTAGCTGGTATGGGTTTCCAAAACTCATGCTGTGAAAACAGATCTGCTGGACACTTGAGGCCAAGATGGGGCCCATCGAGTGAAAGACGTGGAGAGTCCATTGTGTGAGACTAGATTCAAAGTTTTGTTTCCCTGTGTCATGGTTGTGACCTAATGGTTCGTTCAGGAATTTAGAATAATGTTTATTTCATTCTAGTTGTTAGGACTTTCTGATTTACAGACCAGCTCTCCAACTATATAGGTTGCATCTTCACAAATGATAGGAAGTAGGAATTTCAGCATAGCTTCAGATAGAACATGTATTGATGGGGACATGAGAACTTAATTTTATCTATTGTCTAAAAAAAATTCTGACCAAAATACCTGATTTAGAAAAAACCATAAGTTGAGTAAAACAGTGAATAAAGCATTATAGTTGCGGTGGCTTTCATTTGCCGATATTTCTACACTTTCACTGATAAAGGTGCAATTTAAATGATTTTAGCATTTTCCTTTGATTCTGAAGGTAAGGCAAAGAAAATAAATATGAAAATATTTATTAAATATGAAAATATTTCTCAAGTAGAGAGAACTGACTTACTGCTGTTACTGTGCCCTGTGCTCTATTTTCTTATCAATCGATTGTCATTTTGTGGAAAATTCATATTTGTTTAAAACAGGATGACAGGGTACACAACAGGGATTTTAAAAACAGTCAATCTGAATGTATCCCATTAACACTATTCTTGACATAAATGTATATTACACTGTTGATCTTGCTCAGTGGCTTTATTTTTCCATCTTAATATTTCTCTTTTGTCAAAGTCTACTACTTCTTTTATTCTTCTTTAAAAACTACTCATTAAACCTAATCTCTCCAGTGAGGCCATGTCATTAGATGCCAAAATTATAAACGCAGATGATTATAGATTTCAGATGTATTTCAAATTCGAATTAATGCCTCATTAACAAAGCTCGCTTTCACAACAAGAACCCCAAAGAATCATCTCCGCAGACTTGCTCCCAGTCTGCCAACAGTGCTAACCCAGGGAAAGCAGGTGAGAAATGAGAATTTCTCCTGCTTAGACACTCAGACCTCTCTCATCTACAGCTTCTGTGTTCTGTCGACTTTTGATTTTTTGGTTTTAAGCATTATGGTGGCGGTTCTTGTCTTCAAAGGGTAACATGTCTTCCCCTTGACACCATGGCACATACGACCCCTGCAAATAAAGAAGGCTCTTCATGGGATTTCTGGATTTTTGAAAGCTATCTAGAATTTACATCACCCAGCAAATTCAGTGGCATTCTTCCAGGCCCTCACTCAAGAATACTCAACTACTCACGATCGTCTCATTTCGGCATTGTCTGTGTGATTAGTCTTCAAAACGCGCCCATCTGCAGTTTAGCTCAGAGGGTGGAGCTCCCACTAAAGCAAATGAAAGGAGTAAAGTGAAACAACAAAGACCACGACAAAAGCCGTCAAAAGTAGCAAGTGAGTAGCCCGCAGGTCACGTTCAATTCTCTAAGTATTTCTGTGAGCCATAAAATTTTTAAAAAAATTTTGATCCCAGCATTACGTGAAAATAGAAATCTCTCTGTCTTCTTGAAAAATAAAAACAGAAGGAACTGGCAACGTTCTATCAACTGGGCCAAAATGTGCGGGAGCTGAGTATTAGTGACCGCCCGCTCCAACTCGCTGGGCCAACAGAGCCCCTACAGCTCTCACGTGTGTGCAGGGCTGCACTCGCCTCTGCTAGCCACCTGGCCTCCCGGGGCGTCCAGTGTACCACCCTTAAAAGCGATCATGACCCTCAGAGACCGATGGATGACAAAGACAGGGTATCAGCCCATCTTCAACATATACCGTACAAGGGGGAGGCGAAGGTGAATTAATGGCAGGCATGCTCCCTTTCAGAAAAACAAAGAAGGGGACACACAACATCACCAGTCAAGGGCAGCGATGAAGTCGGAGTGGCCATGGGCAGGTCTTCTAGCCTGGTGGCAGGGAGAGCCTCAGTCAGCATCTAGCCCAGCACTCTGAGAGGAATTACCCTGTGCATCGTTCTCTGTAACCACCGGAGTTTCTTCTTGTGTTTGTTCTCTGTGAACATCCCTGTTAGACACTGTGCCCTCTTTGCAGGTTTCAAGGGCCCAGGAATGGAATTAAAATTCAAAGAGCCAAAGGTGATTTTAGCCCAGGTGTGGGGTTCCTTTAGTAATGCAATTACCTTAGGAACTTAGTAGACTTTCTGTTTACTTCCAGTAAGTTCTGCATGTCAGTGACAGACTAAAAGCTCTTTCTCAGACATAATTCTTATGGCTGACTTCTTCTCTTGCCTCTCTCAACCTCTCCACCCATCTCTGTTTTCCTCTCTCCCCCCACACATATGCCCCACTACCCCACATTTGGAAGCCAGTCTGAGGACATCACAGATTAAAAAAAAAATCCCATGGAAGTCCCCACCCTTAGCGTGACCTGTGCTCCTGTGGGGGTTTTAATGGGCTTTGTCTCTCAAAGACTCTTTCATCCTCACCTCTTATTCTGTGAGACCTCAAGCAGCCGGCTTCTCTGATTCTCACTTCCCTAAAGTGATTTCTCCTCCCTCACGTCCCTTACCCTTTTGCTTAAAATCCAGGCCTTCACTCCCCCTTTTCTTAAACTAATTGCTAGAAACTGAAAATAATGCCAACATGCCCTACCATTCTGACTTTTTTCCTTTTAGTTCACCCAGAGCTAGCTTTCCTCTGTCTTCCGGGTTACCACAGGCCACAGGTTTATCACGCATTTGACACTCCGCCAGGCGACCCTGTCTTTGCAGCCGTCCTGCAGCTCAGGCCTATTCAACACTGGGGGTCCAAGGCCTCTGGCTCGTGGCGTGGGGAAGGCTGTGAGGAGGAGCGCAGACACGCACATACCTAAATGGGTCAGGTCTGTCTCGTGTACCTTTCTGCAAAGGAGAGAGAGAGGAAATTACAGGCTATATGTCCAGAGAGAAGAGGAGGTGGGTTTGATGATCGGTTAGCTGTCTCTGCCGCAGACACTGAATGCCAAGCGCCCAAACACTGCCCTGGAGGGAAAATGATGACCAGGTAATTTTGATAATATCATTGCCTAAATTTCTTGCCATTTACATATGTATCCCGCAGTGAGTACTTAACTCTGTCCATGTTGCCTCCGTGCCTTCGTGTAGCTAGTCTATATGAGCGTGTCACGGGAGATTACAGACCCCAGGGCAGGGTCTTCTGCTTCAATGCCTCCTCCGTCCCTGCCCCCCAGTATTGGAGGCCCCCTTTGAGAGGATCCAGTGATACTGGAATGATTGTCTGGGTTTAGTCATGTGGCAGTTTCCCTCTTTCCTCTGTAGTGTTGAATCCCAGCCTATGGATGTGGAGAACATGTGAGTGGACTGAAAAGTTTGACTGAAAATGTACTTTAAGTTGACATGAAATATGTAAACATTGTTAAAACATGGACAGGTTTTAGTAGCTTGGGGCCATGTGTTTTTAGCATTTTGTTGTTAAAGAAAACACTCAGATTTCTTAAAAGCTTAAAAGGTTTTCTGTTTTTCTAAATTACTTTCACACCACCAATATACTATTTGGTTGAGGACAGAGATTTTCTAAAGAGTTATCCTTGATTTAAAGTGCTCTTTGTGATTTTTACCTTTTCTGAGTATTTAATTTGCATTTCTGGTAAAGAAGGGAGACTGAAAGGCTCAGGAGTGTCGTTATTTTTAGTAAGCAAATGTCTTCAATAGAAAATGAAAACAAGGGAAAGGAAACAAGAAAGGAAAGAAATGACCTTTCCTTAGTCTGAACATGACCACGCTTAACAAAAAGGAAGAAAGAGTGGGCGGAAAGCATCTCATAGCCCCGTTCTCCTTCCCCACCACCTGTCCTGTAGCTACTAGCCATAGTCAGTGGACTGCCGGCTTACAAGAGACCCATGGGAGGCTGAGGGCCACCTCATCCTGCTCCTAAAGGGGCCCAAAAATGCTACATACTGTTCAAGGTCAAGTGCATCCTTAGCCTGTGCCAAGTTGCACAGTTCCTCTAAAATTGTGGCCTCTAGCCTCACCCCCAGGCGTCCCCCGGGCTGAGTCAAAAACAGAGACCGTTAACTGTGTGTGTGCCTTATTCGGAATTCAATGGTTAACTCTCAAACAATGTGTAATAAAATGCCTTGGTCACCTGGGGACTATCTCATATACTGTCTTAATTTTAAGAGAAAAGATATGCCCTACTTTGTAAAGCTTGAAACTCTGGCACAGATAGTAATATATAACCAGTATGTTCATGTGGCAGAGTGGTTAAATAATTCAGATCCAGGCAAAGTGGAGGAAATTATTGAAAATTAATATTGCCCTCTCTGTTAACCCTCTTGTATAAAGAAGATAAACATGACAAATATTTACCTAAACTGAACCTTATATCATGGCTGAAGATGAATATTTGTTCAAATAATACAAGGGTGATGTCACAGACATTAAAGTTTATATTCCTACTTGTCCGGGCAGCATAATTCACTCTAAGGATGAACGAGCAGCACAGTGCATTTGGACAGCTAGGTGGCACTGGTGTATTATCCTTTCAGTCCTAGGAAAGCGAATTGAAAATCACGTTACATTTTCCAGTTCCGTGGTCTAACCTACAAATGAAACTCAGCTGCACATTTCGGAAATAATTTAGAAAACACTCACAAGTGGCTGTTGGAAGGGCTGTCCGTCTTCAGAGAACACTGGCTACTCTCTAGCCTCCGGACGCATAGATTCGGACCTCGAATTCCGTTTTATTTTTTTTAACTTTATGGAAAAGCTAATATTCTTTGAATAAAAGAAAGGAGCTTGGTTTACACAAAAATATTTCCTTGGCTATAGGGGTGAAAACAGACACCAGCATATTAAAAAGAATTCACTGAAAGCAATCCCGTTGCCGTCAGAGGGGCAGGAGGGCAGTTTCACAGCGCGCAGCCAAAGGGGTGCGGGGAACTGGGTAGGCCCTCCCCTAAAACCACAATTAACTTTTGAATAGAAACAGGCAAAATTAAATGATAACATCAGATATGTGTATAAGGCTTATGGTGTCAAGTACTGATCTAAGTACTTTGCATAGAGCACCTTGCTTATTCCCCCAGCAACCCCGGAAGTAGGCGCACGACCGCCCCCTTTCCGTGGATGAGGTTCCTGGGAAACGGAGGAGCAGTAACCCGCCCCAGCCCTGCAGCCAGTGGGGAGAACAGAGTTTCAAATACAAGGAGAATATCCTGTCTTAATCACTATGCTAAGTTGCCTTCACAGGAGCCGTCATAAGCCCTATTTAAAAGATTTGAATGATACAGATGTTAAAGTGTACAAAATTAAAGTGAATGGAAAAGGGAATCTGGCATTTATTTGATATCAACACGATAGCTCTGGGATCAATAACTGTACATCTTAGAAATCTATAGAATTTAAACTGTACTTGCATATAATTTAAACATGTTAGAGAATGTAAGACACATCAAAAATTATATTGTTACCTTTGAACTGGCTTATTTAAAATCAAAAAACCCAGAGGAAACCAGCACTAGTGACCTTAGATAATGATGTAGAAACACTTTTCTTTGAATTCTTATTCTTCTTCCTTTCCATCAGTAGGATCCTTGACAAATCATCTTCTGTATCTTAAACATCTTTTTTCAAAAAGATAAGTGCGGGCATTTAAGAAGTATTTTAACGTCCCATGGACAGACACGGGAGCCCTTAACAGCAAGCCAGGACCTACACCAGGACAAGCAACAGAACCGAAGAGAATGGGATCTGTTCGTTTTCTGTTGCTTCTTCACAAATGACCAAATGTCGAATGGCTTAAAACAGCTCCCAGTTTTGCAGGTCAAAAATCCAGAAGCCCTGGGCCCTCTGAATAGGGTCTCATAGATCAGAATGAAGATTTCGACAATTCTAGGCTCCCCTCTGGGGGCATGAGGAAGAGCCACTCAATCAGGTAGCTGGCAGAATCCAGTTTCCTGTGGTGGTAAGACTGAGGTCTCCACTTTTAGCTGCTTATTAACCAGAGGTTGTGACCAGCTTCTAGAAGCTGCCCTCATGCTGGCCTCATGGCTTATTCCATCTTTATTTTGCCTCAGTCTTCAAAGCCACCAACCATATATCAAATCCTTCTCATTCTCTGAATCCCCCTGACTTCCCATTGTGCCTTCCTCTTCTGCTTTCTAAAAGCCATGTGTAGGCCCTGGCCAGGTAGCTCAGTTAGTTGGAGTATTCTCCCAATGCACCAAGGTTGTGGGTTCGGTCCCCAGTCAGGGCAGATATAAGAGTCAACCAATCAATGCATGAATAAGATGAATAAGTAGGACAACAAATTAATGTTTCTCTTTCTCTCCTTCCGCTTTCTCACTAATAAAAATCCAATGAATAAATTAATAGAAATGGATAAAAATAAAGGTTTTGTGAGGATCAATCAGCCACACTGTGGTTAATATCCACAGGATAAGGTCAGATGGCCAGGACTTTAATTACGACCACAAGATTCCTGCAGTGCCACGATTCAAGTTTGATGACACACAAGGAGACAGAGATCTTCAGGAGTCCTCTTTAGAGTGTTGCCTACCAAATGGCTTACACCATCCAGGAGCACTTTTCGTTCCTTGTCATTGGACATACTGTTCCTAATGTTAAGATGAGTATTATCATGTATAATAAACTCAGCGATTAAACAACCAAAAATATAATAATAGCCAGCATCAATTAAGTGCATTAAGCGTTCCTGGCAGCTGCTGTCCATTTTCTCCTTGGAGTGTTGCACGACTCCCCAGGCAGGAAGCTGAGCTTCACAGACTTTAGTGACTTTGCCAACATCAGGCAACCGGTAAATGCGGGAGCCGGGCAGGAAGACAACACCTGAATGAATATGTAGTGTCTTCACTTTAGGCGACATGACATGAGGGGAAAGGGATATGAGTCTCATCCTTGAGAGGAAAGTTATGTTCAAGCAGAAAGATTGAATAAAAGCTGCGATGCAACATCAATATGATTAATGATTTATTACAGGCAGCATAAAATATTTGTATATGTGCATACCTGTGAATGATACAGTGTCCACTTTTATCATCATAAGGAAGTTACATGTGTGCATATCTAAGATGAATTCAGAGATGATAAAAGCTGTCATATAATAATTATTGATGTAGGACTTCATCAGGAAGGGAGAAACTTGAAGAGGACCTAAAACGTCGATCCGTGGAGATTGGGCAATCTAATATTTGTTTACTGTCCTCAAACGCCAACCTGAAGGGCACTATTTAAGATCGGGGTATCATAGTTAGAGCACACTTTTTAAAAAACATCTTAATTGCTAATAAACTCTTAGAGCAACTCCTCTCATATGGATGGATAAAGCTATCTTATCAGATGTGTGCGCTATAGAACCACAAATGCCAAAAGACATGTTTAGGCTGAGACCAATGAGTTTTACCTCTCAGTTCGGGGGTTCTTAAAACTGATGATGGTGAAAAGATCCAAAAAGGGATGGAATTTGGAGAAACCCAGTAAGCAGTTTAAGTCCTGGGTGGGGTGGGGCGTGGGGACGGAATACTGGGCAATCCAGTACCCAGCAGCGTAACTTTAGTGGAAGTCCTCTCCTTAAATTCTTGTTATTCCCTCCATAGTTTAATAGAACAGGCTTATCAAGGTTCTTTCTTGGGCTGTAATTTCATGGTCTGTAATTCTTGGTCTGCTCCCTTCACTTTAAACAATACCTAACGCAGACATACTCCAAATCTTTAGTTCTCATCCTGACACCCTGGCCTGCACCTCTATTCGGCATACTGGACATGCCTGTCGGATACTCTGTTACTTTTTAACCCGAAGTTACCCAAGATTGAAGTCCTCATCTCCCAACCTCGAGACTGCTCTGCCTGCGTACTCTAGCCCCGTCAGCAGCAGCGCTTGCCGCCAGCTCACCGAAGCCTCCGGCAAGGACCTATCTGTATTCCCCTCCTTTCCTTCCTACCTTCAGCTTCACGCTTTACATTTGTGCAGACTGTGCACTGCCCAGCGCTAAGGGGCCCCGGAGACATCGTGGGCATTGTAGAATATGGACCAGCCACAACGATCTTCAGGCAGATGACAGCACGGGGTTTTATGGAGAACACTGTTTTCCACCAGCATCAAGTCCTTAGAGGTTCACGAGAGTGTGTAAGGAGGAAACGGACCATCCCATGTAGGAAGTCCACGCCTCACGTGTTTGGCAGTAAATAAGTCAGATCCACATTCATGAAAGGAGATTGTGCAATCTCAGTGCAGTGAGATTTTTTTTTTTTTTATGATTGGAGCATATGCATGGGCAGAGAGAATAAAGTTATGAAACATGGAAAGAATAAGGATGGAGGCAATAAATGATGTAACGATGTGAACTTGCTATATACGCTTTAATCACTTTACATAGTACGGAACACATATGATCCTGTAGGTCTCATCTAGCCCTGCTCTTCTGCTCAGCCATTCCCCTAGAAATGTTCTGTCAGGTCACTTTATGGACAGAGAGGACTCAGAGCCCAGGAACACTGGGAGGTGCCACTGAGGAGATGGTCATAGCCCCTCCTCCCCGCTTTGCTCCACAGCGTGAATTTTGCAGAAAGTTTGCCAGAGGACCAACGCGGAAGACATTTTCCTACTACAATGTTTTGAATCAAAATTGTAAATGATTGGAGCTGATCGACAGCTATCATCTTAGCAGCACACAGGCTGATGGCTCCGAAAAGGACATCATCGGGGCTCAGGAGACGCAGAGCACTCCCCCGCACACGCCATTAGTTTCTCTCCATGGTGCTGCGGGGCGCGGAGGGGATGGTTTATGCTGATGTGCTTTGAGCTGTGCGTGCTGGTGGTGGCTGCTGCTTTACATTAAACACAGATGGTCTCATGTGACCTCACCTGTCTGCAGAGGATGTCAGCGGAAGGCAACAAGGTCCTGGGAGCTTTAAATATATTAATAAATAGTACTTTTTATATTTGAATTCATTGAAAGCATTTGCTATTTATTCCTCTGTGTTCAGGCTTTTATCATGATAATTCTTCATTCACTCACTACTTCATACTTGCTAAAGCATCCAAAACAGCTTACCTTTCCTTTTAGAACAGCACTGCATGGATGGGACAGATTGTGTTACCCAACCTTACAGAAGAGAGGAGTCACACCAGCAAGAGAAAACCGGGCTGGGGGGAAGGACGCCCCCAGCACACTTAGAGCTCAGCATGTATTTTTGCCCCAGCCCTGGGCTCCTCGGCTACGCCCGCTACTTTTTAATGTTTTTTACTTAAATTCTTTTTTTCTTTTAGAACAAGTTTAATGTCTGCTGTTTTTACCCCAGATTTTTAAGTACATTATTTGATCTCATTTAAAATTTTATTAAATTTACTGGAGTGACATTGATTAAAAACATTGTATAGGTCAGTGTACAGTTCTATAACATATCGTCTGTATATTGCCCTATGTGCTCACCACCCAAAGTCAAATCTTCTGACGCCATATATTTGACCCTTTTCCTCTTTACTACCTCCCCCCACCCCCTTTCCCTCTGGTAATTGCCATGCTATCACCCGTTTGTACGATTTTTTGCTTGTCTATCTTGTTCATTTGTTACCGTCAGTTTTATATCCCACATATGAGTGAAATGATAGGGTTCTTGACTTTTCAACTGACTTATTTCACTTAGCATGATATTCTCCGGCTCCATCTATGTTTTCACAAATGGCAGTATTTCATCTTTTCTTATGGCTGAGCAGTAGTCCTTGTATATGTGCGTGTACCTTATTTACCCAGTCCCCGATCGAGGGTCGCTTTGGTTGTCGCCGTGTCTAGGCCACCGTGAATAATGCTGCAATAAGTAGACGGGGTGCATACATCTTTATGACTAAACACTTTCAATTTTTTTCTTATAATTGCCCAGAAGAGGGATGGTGGTTCATGTGGTAACTCAATTGTGAGTTTTTGGGTGGTTTTTTTTTTTTGAAAAACCCCCATGCCATTTTCCTTAGCGGCTGTTACCAGTGTATATCGCCACTAGCAATGAATGAGGGTTGCTTTTCCTACACAACCTCTCCAACACTTGTTATTGCCTGTCTTGTTGATAATAAACATCCCAACAGGGGTGAGGTGGCATCTCACTGTAGTTTTGACTTGCATTTCCCCAATATCTAGTGAAGTTGAGCATTTTTAATATATACAATGGCCATTTTTATGTCTTCTCGGTAGAAGTGTCTGTTCAATCCCGTCCATTTTTTCAGTCGGATTGTTTGTTGTTGTTGTTGTTGAGTTGTATGCGTTCCTTATACATTTTGAATCGTAGTGACTCCTTTGCAGAGGTGTTGTTTGCAAAAGCAGTTTCTCCCTTTAGTTCTGTTATGTTTTGGTGCTTCCTGATTGCCCTCCTGACGTATTGTCCTTTTGTCTTTATAAAATGTCCATCTTTGTCTCTAGTTATACTTTTGATCTTGAAACCTATTTTGTCAGATTATAAGTACAGATACCACCACTTTTCTCTGGATGGCATTTGCTTGGGCGATCATTTCCCACCCATTTACTTTGAGCCTGTGCTCGACCTTAAGTCTGAAAGGCCCCTCCTGAAGGAAGCATGTGGTTGGATTTCATTTTTTGATTAAACCTGTTACTCTTTGCCTTTTTATTGGTAAGTTCAGTTCATTTATATTTAGAGTGATTATTGACGTATGAAGATTTCCTGAAGTCATCTTATCTTTTGTTTTCCGATAACTCTGTCTCTTCATTGTTTCTTTTCCCTTGTGTTTCTGTATGTTGTTTTAGTCTGGTGCTATTCTATGACTTTTTCCCGTTTCCTCTTTTTTAATGTTATGTGTGTCAGTTTTGGATTTTGTATGTGTGTGTGGCTGCCATTAGGTTTATGCAGAGGAAGTGTCATATACACAGTCATGCTTGCTTTCTTCTGAATGCACCTTGTCTCCGTTTCCCTTTGCAAGCTCAGAACTTTACATCCTTCCCTTTTATGTTTTTGTTGTCATAAATTATTCCTATTTCTGCTGTGAGTTTATTTCCAAATTGCAGCAGCTATTATGTTCTTCTCTACGTGTATAATTGCCTATTCTGAAAAAAGGTTTCAGTATCCTGCTTCTGCCTGCCTGAGACTCATCTTACTGATGGCTTTGTATACTTTTGTCTTTGTGTTTCTGGTGGAATAACCATCTTCAATCTCTCTTGTAATGAAGGCCTTAGGGTGGCAAATTCCCTTGTCTTCTATATGCCTAGAAAAGTCTTTATTTCTCTTTCCTATCTAACAGATAACTTTGCCGGATATATTATTCTTGGCTAGTAATTGTTGTCTTCTAATAGTTTCAATATTTGATTCCACTCTCTCCTAGCCTTTGGGTTTCTGCTGGGGGAAAAAATGGCTATAGTATAACTAGATTTATTTTATAGGTTACCTTCTTCTTTTCCTTGGCTGCCTTGAGGATTCGTTGTCAGCAATTTTTGACAGTATTAATATTATGTGCCTTTGAGAAGACCTTTTTGGATTGAGATCATTAAGTGCTCTCTTTGCTTCTTGTATTTGAGGATCTAGCTTTTTCTCTATGTGTGGGAAATCTGATCAACTATTTGTTTGAAAGGCCCCCTGGCCCCTTCTCCCTCTCTTCTTCTGATAGACCCACTACTCTTATATTTATATTATATATGTTTATATATAATATAAACATAAACAAATATAATATAAAATATATATATTGTATAAGCATATATATGTGTGTATAATATATTACATATATTATATGTTTCATATAATATATCATATATTTTATGTTTCTGACCAAGTCATAGTTGTAGAGTTCTTCACTTTTTTTTCAATCTCAAGCTTTCTCTCCTTCCATCTGTCATTTCTAGACTTCTATCTTTAATATCTCTACTTCTTTTCTCCGTCTGGTCAGGTGCATTCCCTAAACTCACTAGTTCATGCTTTCTCTCTTTTATAGAGTTCTTTATCGTCAGGATTTCTATTTGGTTCTTTTTTAAAGTTTTAATATCTTTGGTAAAGTGCTCCTTTTGTTTGTTGATTTTATTCCTGGGTTCATTAAGTTGCCCATATGTGTTTTCTTGCATTTCGTTGAGTTTCTTCAGAACAGCAGCCTTGAATTCTCCATCATTAAATAACATATTCCCATGCCCTTAAGTTTATTTTCCAGAGATTTTCCATTTTCTTTCTGATATACCTTATTATCTTGCTTATTCATGCTACTTAATGAATTCCTTCTCTGCCTAGGACTTTATGGAAATAAAGCCTGTATTTTTTTATTTGTATTATTATTATTTTAAATATTTTATTTACTTTTAGAGAGAGGGGAAGGGGGGGAGAAGGAGGGAGAGAAACATCAATTTGCGAGAGATACATTGATCAGTTGCCCCTCACGAGGCCCCCAATGTGCCCTGACTGGAATCGAACCGGTGACCTCTCGGTTCTCAGGCCAGCACTCACTCCACTGAACCACACCAGCCAAGGCTATTATTATTATTGTTTATTTTAAGGGTGTCATTACTTAGACGGTTGATAAGAATTCTGTCTTCTGCTTTCCAGTAGGTGGCGCGGAAGCGCAAGGTTTTTGTTTCTCCTGCGCTGCTCTGGCGTCTCGGATCTTAGCTGGATGGTGGGAAAGGCCCTGGATCCCCTGAGCAGGCCGCCCTCTGGGAGCTGATGACCTTGGTCTCAGAGCACCACCTCCATGGGAGCATGTGCTGGGCCATGGGGTTACAAACCCTTGAAATCCCAGCGCTGCCCCCTGCCACCGGCTACTGCTGACGCTGCTGGAGGTGGCCCAGGCGCACCCCTGGCTGGGCTCAAACCCATGGGTGGGGGCGGGGTGAGCTGGGAGAAGCCGGGATGCGTTTGTGACTTTGTTTCTCTCCCAGCAAGGGCGACTGCCCGGCTTCAGATCTCTCAGCTCTGTGTCTCCCCCCTGGTCCCTGGGATTAGCTGCAGCTCCCTCCAGCCCTTGAAGGAAATACGCAATGCTTCTCCCGGGCTCTGGGCTGCAGAGGCTCAGGCTACAGCTTCTTCTGGGCCTGCTGCTGGCTCCGGGAGGGTGAGGGACCTGGCCGGCCCTGCGGATTTGTTTTTCTGCCTGGCACGACCTGCTGGCGGAGAGCCTTGGCCGGACTCTGTGCTCTGTGCCCCATCACTGGGCTCAACCCGGCCGTGTAGGGACATTCAGGCAGCACCGCCCTGTCCCGTCCTCTGGGCTGCGGGGTGTACAGGTGGCCACCTGGTTCCTCCCCTCTGGGGGACTGTGTCCCCGGTATCCACTTCTATTCCTCTCCCTTGCCCCCTCTACTCCTTCCGACTTGCCCAACTTCAGCTGTTTCAATGCACAGATCTCTCAGATGTGTTTGTGTGTTTAGCAGGGGACCCTTTATTGAATTATATCTGTCCGGATTGTTGTAACTTCCAGGGGAGAGGCCAGGGGAACTTCTCACCCACCATTCCTCTGACATCCTTTCCAAGGTCTCTTCAAAGGCAGCTATTTGTTATCTTTGAGATAAGGTGGAGAGCAAGCTGGACACATGGGTCTAAACCTCCCAGTGTCATGCCCATGTGAATTCTGATGCGCCGTGGCACGTCCCATCTCTCTCCTGCTTTGCTGCCACTACCCTCAGCTCTTGAATGTAAGCACAAAAAATTCTTACCCAAGAGCCATGGAGAGGTTTTTCTATTACTAAAGCCAACACTTTACAATACATAAAGACGGACTTCCCTACTGGGACCTCTATGAGAAACTTAAGTTAAAGTCGGTGCCTTTCAGGTACCCATCTTCCCCTGGGAAAGCCCTGCAAGTAGGATTAGTGTACTCTTCTTAGAGAAGTGCACTGAAATCCTACTTTAAAGCCACCTCATAGAGAAAATCACAGAAGTAATTCCCTAAAACAATAGTCTTTTCTTTCTTCTGTAATTGGATATCCTTGAAAGGAGTCCAAATTACACTCTCCCCTTCTCCCCTCTCCAGAATTCTAGCCTAATGTGAACTGTTTTACAGTGAGGTTGTAGTACCTGTTCCTTCTTACAAAAATGTGCATTCTGTACAATATTTTCAAATAAATTCTAATATCAATAACCAGACTCCCGTAGATACTTAATACAGGACAATTTCATAAATGCTTAAATGTGTTTATGGTTCTACTTGGATTTCATTTAGATCCATATTTACAAATGGGGCTAGACACAACCAAACTATGTTGTGATTCTCTGAAACACCTTATTATAAGGTTCTCAAAATATGCCCTGGTTTCTTTTATTTATGTGTATATATAGATAATCTAGTGCATTGTAATGATAAATCTTTTAATTTGACCTAAGATATCTCTACACGTTTACACATAGCTTGAAAGTATTAAAAAGGGAAACAAAGTTTTCATTTGCCAATCACCTTATTTGCTGTACATTAACTGTAATTCCTTTGTTGCCAGTTTTGTTTTTGGGCCCTAAGAACCCAAAATATCGATTTACTTCTCTATCTCTTTTAGGTACTGTCTGAATAGCTATCATTTTTGAAAATAGATAGTTAGCTATGATACAGGATTTTCTAGAGACACAAGGTTGATAGGTGCGGTTAGAATATATACTACGGCATATTTAATCTTCAGCTCACGAATCTGTGATTCATTATCTGATGGAAACACATCTAGGCTATTGATTTCCATAAGATGAAGATTTTTGGTTTCTCTAATCATGTCCATTCATTTCCTCCAGACAGATTAATAATTTTTCACAATCGCTAATGGCAATTGCAGGCATTTAATTTTGCTTCTGCCCTCATGTCGCTGCTACTTGCCAGCATATTTGTGCCTCAGTAGATAAAAAATTATCCCAAGGCAATAAACCATCTCCATTTGTTAAGGGACTTTGTTTACAAAAGCATCATTATAAGCACTTCAAAGTACAAGAAATTTTTACCTATTATTTTTTTAATTAGAAGTTGATATTAGACTTTAAAATAATTGTGTTACCTGAGGGACTAAAGACTTATTTTAAAAACGAATCACACAGAGAAGATGAACTACTTTATTTTCCTTTTTCTCATAAATCTGAACAATATAAATCTGAATAGTGCTTCATTTGAGGAAAATTGCAGTTGTTTTTAAACCCATATGTAAATTTTTTATAGCTTCATGCAATAGATTTTATTCTTTATTGTCTCCTTCTGTACAATTTAGAGTGGTTGGTGAATCTGATCTGTATTCATCGTTTGGGAGCATCTTAAAATATTGCTGTACAATTATTTTAAATTAGGTCCACCCTTAGGTCT
The DNA here is from genome assembly GCA_004026545.1 of Mormoops blainvillei. NCBI lineage: Eukaryota > Metazoa > Chordata > Mammalia > Chiroptera > Mormoopidae > Mormoops > Mormoops blainvillei. The sequence goes on along the minus strand of PVJD01013974.1, from coordinate 16,021 downwards.
TTCCACTGGCATTTAGTTGCTGAAGGACTGATTAATTATTTCAGAGAGTTGCTGTTGTGTCAGGGACCTCTGGACAGCTCTCCACACAGAGAGAGGATCTAAAAGTCCTTAATGCTCACAGTAAAATTATTGATTGCAAAATAATTTTCAACTCCAAACATAAGCTCTTATTCAAGTGATAGTATCTTTCATACCAGAGTCCTCTCTGGGTATACACAAGAGAAATCCAGTCTTCATTTTTTATAATTGAGGTATAATTGACATAACATTATATTAGTTTCAGATATATAACATAATGATTAAATATGTGTTTATATTGTGAGATGATCGCCAAAAATCAATTTAACATCCTCACCATGTATAGTTACAATTTTTTCTAGTAACGAGAACTTTGAAGATTTACTCTTTCAGTGACTTTCTACTGTGCTATACAGGATTATTAACTGTAGTCACCATTCTGTTCATTGCATCCCCAAGACTTACTTATTTCATAAATGGAAGTTTGTAACTTTTGACCCCCTTTCTGGAGAAAAATTCTGTGATTTGTAAGATTGAGGCTATTTAAAAATTCCAAAGCAGCTAAAAAAAAAAAAACAAAAAAAAAAACACCTCTGAGAATTTAAGGAGGGCAAATTAGTTTGACTATTTTCCTGTTCCTTTTCAATCCTGTGTTTATTTTCTGGGTAATTATTTCACAATATTACTCGTTAATAAAAACCTCAAAAATCAGTGTGGCAAGAATTGATACGTGTATGTCTGGAAAGACTGGATAGGAAAGAAAATCGATTTGATGGGAGGAATAATAGATACTAATTAAAGGCATTGAAATGAGTTAAATGAGTCCCATTTTGTGTTCTTGGAGCCAATAAACAAATTGAGAAGCAACAAGGAGAGACCAACTTAGAGTCCTTGGTAGGAGCCATAGTTGGGTAAGAAGACCCGGAAGAGAATGCAGGCAACAGAAGGCCGAAAAACAGCAACGGTCTGGACTTGCATAGGATGAAGAAGAAGGAAAAGGTGCCGGAGAACTAAGAACCACGGAGTGAGGGAGGTGACAGGCTGGACAAGTTGAAAGATTGTGAGGGAGGAGGATCCAAGAGAAGTGAAGATGACAGTGGTGGTGTTGTGAGGTTTGCATGTGTGTGTGTGTGCGTGTGTCATTCTTGCTTTAGAAGGAATGGTGCTTACTCTTTTCAGATATTGTTCTGGGAGAAAAGTTGAAGACTTTTTCATCCTTCCCCTTCAAAACTGTTCTAGGATACTTAGAGTCAAATAACTGTGCACGTACGTGGTGCGCCATGCTCCGAATCCTCACAGCAGGACCGGGGGGAAGCTTGCGTGCTGCAAGCAAGAGTCCCGGCTGAGGCCTCACAGCTGTGAAGTGGCCCACCCTATATTGGATCTCGTGATTTTTGTCTCTGCCTATACCACACTACCTGCCTCAGTCAATTAAAGACATTATCATCTTGGACACTGTAGCATAGCCACTCAGCTGGTAGGACTTTACAGTGACAAGAGGTTTTAAAGAGCCATTAGGTAATATATAGACAGATTTTGTACCTAAAAGAGTTCATAGATCTCTGTGAGTTTATGTAATATTTTCTTGAATTTTTAAAGTAATGACCCTTTAGTTTGGATTATTTCAGATTGATCCTGGCTAGAGAGAGGAAAAAGAAATACATTCATAATTTCCCTTCCCCTCAGTCACCCTGCTTCGCCTTCCATGAGTAGACGGGGGAGGGCATGGCAAAGACGATCAGTGTCCAGGCCGAGGGGTTGAGATTTGGCCTCCTCATGGACAGATAATGCTATAGACCCAAAGGAATGGCTCTGCTGTAGCCAAATGGACAGCGATGCTCTGTTACAGCATACGGTGCTGCCGTGCATGCCTGAGACCGTCTCCTAATATTTCTTATATTATGACCGCTAAGATACACCAACAATGATTTATGTCACAGTGTTTATATCGAAGCAGTGTTTCTCTCTCACAGTGAGTATTTTACTGGGCCCAGGAGTGGAATCCTTCTCTAACAGTTGTATTAGCTTTGAAACATGTTAGGACCTTTCGAAGATTGCAATTTAAAATATTCTTAACCGTGTGTCAGTAGCTATTGGCAGTGATAGATAAGAAGCAGAACTCGGCACTCTAGCTTGCCCATCACCAAAACAATCCCTGGGGAGCTCAGTCTTGGCGTTTGGAGTTCTACGGGCCCAGGTCCCCTGAGCCTGGAACATGGAAGTATCTGATGCTGACGTACAAGGGTCTTTCTTTCTGACATAATCTCCTTCCTTTCTTTATAATTGTTTGGTTGTTTAAAAAATAATTTTATAGCATCTTAGAAGGTTCACAAACAATTCCATCTTTTCCATAGGATAGTTCACATTTTTCTGAATTTTGTACAGTATTGAATTATTCACTGGGTTTTTGATATGAGCTTCTTAACCCATTTGGTTATATTTCAAATCACAACGCACATGTCTTCCTTTACAAGGATTTTTTTTAAATGTTTTTTTGCTGTCATTTTTGTTGTTTTTCTTTTAAATAAGTCTGTCTGCCATGAAACTATTAAATTGTCCGTCTTTAATTTTTCTTTAAACCATTCATAAAAATGATGCACTCTATTTCATTGGATAAATGTGATTACAAAATTTCAAGCCTGAAAAATATTTTCAGGTTTTGATGCCAGTTCCAACTAGTAGCAACTAGTTGCAACTGGTTGGTTCGCTGTGGCCAGATATTTAATATTTTAAGGCAGTTATGCCCCCAGTACACCACCTAGCACATACTGGATATCATTAACTATTTCTATTATTTTAAAAATTATTTTTTTAAAATCCTTACCTGGGGATATGTTTACTGATTTTAGAGAAGGAAGGAGTGGGGGGAGAGAGAGATAGAGAGAGAGAGAGACAGGGGGATACATCAACGGGAGAGAGAAACATTGGCTGCCTCCTGCACACGCCACAGCTGGAAATTGGACCCACAACCGGGGCACGTGCCCTGACCGGGGATGGACCCACAGCCTTTTGGTTGTAGGACAGCACTTCAATCGATGGAGCCACCCGGCCAGGGCTGAAAATTATTTTTCTTTCGAGTAGACAGCTCTGTCTCTAGGGTTTTTTATAGAATGAGAGAAATATAAAGTTTCCAACCCTCTAGGAGCTCACAATCAGGTAAAGCATTTAGTCTAAACTCCTCAAATTAGATACGACGGATTTGCGTTTCAGGGAGCGTGCGCGGCGGGTTTGCTTGTGGTCTGAGGGAGGACCCCGGCTCTTCTCAGGCGCCCTGTGGTACGGGGCGTGGGCTAGTCTATGGCAATGCTGGCTTACGTATTGGTGCCAACTGTTAGGTTTCATTGTTCATAAAACATTTTGATAGCTATAAAAATACCTCTTTGTTTTGGTTATAGACATTTTAAAATTACCTCATTAATGTAGTGTCATTAATAAATGAGCTTTTTGAATATTTTCAATTTAAGAAAAAAAGATTGCTTTATTTTTTCTTAACACCACGAACAAATTTATTTATAAGATGGTATTTTACTTTAGTATTCATATCAATATTTTACTTTCATATACTACTTAATATTCCATAAAATTTATATTCCATTATAAATATTGTGACTTTTTTGATGTCATCATAATATGAACCACTCTTACTTTAAGTCTTTAATACTTTAAAAATTATATTGATGTCTCTAAATATAAAATGAGTTCATTTTATAAAAAGTATACCAGAAATTAATATGGACTACTCCATTTATTAGTATTTTTGTAAGCTAACCTTTATGTTTATTTTATTAGAGAAAAGGGGCCTCTATACTACTATAAAATATATATTCTAAATTCATATTGCTTTCCATTATGGAATAGTTTTATTTTGAATTTGAATAATCAATGTTAGAGATCCATTCTCAAAAACATTTATGCTATTAAATCTATACAAAATCTTTTTCTTTTTGAGATCCATAAAGGTAAAAAAGGAAACTTTAAAAAACAAACTGCTAAAATGATTAATCTAATAATGTTATCCTACCATTATTTTATAGCAATTAAATTAATTCTAGTGGCAGATTATGATTATCCACAGTGGTTTCAATGAATCAGTAAAACATAAAATTTTCAGAATTTCTGTTGTAGAATGTTGTCACTCAAATGTTTAACTCTGTAAATTGCAATCCTATGGAAAAGCAGAAGAAATATATAGATACTTATTTCTACTTTACATTGGGGAAATATTATATAATTACTAGAGCAAACGTCGAAGTCATGAAAAACATTGTTGATTATGTTAACATGCACGAGAAGATATTAAACCTTTTATCTGGTATATTTTTTTTAACTTCAAAGCAAGATAACATGTCTCCAGTAAAAGCAATCAAAGAGGAAAAGTAGTATTTATTTTAAATAAAATAACCACCTAGCATTTTCTTGGTGCTTTTGTTCCCCTTGGCTGGACACTCACCCACGTGCCTTGTCACGAGCAGGAGGCGAGAGCTGTGTGTCTCAGCACATCTGCACCCTGCTCCTGCCAAAGGAAATGAGGTGCCCTCCACAGGCTTCTCATTCACTAGTTTCTAGAGCATTTTATCATGCTTTTCGATATGGTTTGCAAGTGATATGTTATGCAAAACTGTGATTTTGTAAGTCCGGAATTCTCCTCAAATACTAATTGCCGTTTCCCAACGTCCATATGTTGTTGAAATCTATTACCTAAGAATTCATATTGTACAACCAAAGTAATCAGGATGTGTAATAAGATGAAGCACAAAAACATTTTTGTAGCCCTGAACAAATTCTTATAGGAAAAGATTTAAGCGCGTGTGACAGGTTCGATTACCGTATTCTCCCAGCTGATGTGCTGTGTGCTGTTCGTGCTTGCTCTCCGTGCCTGTTGGCTGTGGACCATACCATGTTTATTTTGTGTTCTAGCAATGTAGCATAGGGAAGACAGTCAATAAATGTGGTAGGAATTAGTGGGGGGAGGTAGGAAGAAAGCAAAAGAGTGGATGAGTAAAGGAAAGGGCAAACAAATGAGAGGCAGTGACGCTAACTAAATGATGGATGCTGCGTCTCCTGAGTGAAACACTATGATTTCACATGTGCCATTTACCTCATATTCTCTGAGATTTTTATAGCAATGCGAGACCAAAATTATGACCTTTTAGGTTGAGGAGAAAGAACCGACTACATGAAAAGAAAAACATACATACAACATCTTCTGAGAAGAGCTGGAACTATTTTAGTGTGAAAGATTTGTAAGAATTCAAACAAAGAAGTCCATAAAGCAATGATAAACTTATGTAGTACTGTTTCAGAATGTCAAGAAATAGTATAAATTATAGTATTAGATAAAAATAGTAAATTAAAGGGAGAGAATGTTGGGAAGTGAGGCTGGACGGAAGAGCACATGGAATACTGATTTGTACCTTTCTCAGCTGCCAGCTGATGGGGCTGGCATTCGTGGCATTGCTCTATCAAAGAGCTACTCAAACACACCCACGCAAATCACAGTGGTGGGGCTGGGGCTCCCCCTTTTCCCATCTACTGGACAGGAACTGTGGGTTCACCTCTACTGAGATCCCATGACCACGCCCCCCTCAGAGCAGAAAGCCAGTTCTCCTTGCAGATTTAATTTTCCTTCTTTTCCCTGTAAAGCAGGTTGATAGAGCTGTAGACAATAAGACTCTTACTCCCCGGTCTTTTAAAGCTTTCCCGAAACTGGGGCACCTCACCCACAATGCCGCTGACATTTTGGACTAGCTAATTCTGTGTGTGCATGTGCGGGAGAGGGGCAGGGTCGTCCTGTGTATTGTAGGATTTTTGGCAGCATCTCTGACCTCTACTTTCTTGACAATAAAAATGTGACCGGACATTGACAAATGTCCTCTATAGGGCAAAATTGCCCTAGATTGAGTATCATGGTCCTAACTAAAAATTATGTTTATTTCCTCTCCTTATCCAATGCTATAATTTCATTAATTTACAGGATACTTACTGGGCTTGCCCTGATTCTCAGACTTTCGCTGGTACCACTTATATAAATATAAGGAAAGGCTCGAGGCTCGTTTAGTTCTACACCCTGGAGCAACCAATCCTGAACGAGATTGGCCCAATGACTTTGGTGTCATTAGCAAAAGAGGATTTCAGAGGATTTTTGAGCTGCGACTATTGCACAGCCCCCAAAAAGACTAAGAAGCAGTGTTATAGTTAAAAGCAGGACCAGCGGTCACAATTAATTATGTGGAATTAAAAATATAGCTGAAAATAACTGGAGTATGTTAAATTTTTTTACTGAAATCCTTTGGGAAAACACTGGTTAAGACATGAAGATTTTTCTTTCCCTTTACTGTATGAACCACAGTTATTTCCAGCAAGCCTGGCCTCAGAAAATGACTATACAAAGAAAATAATCAGAATATGGAAGACTTTCCTTTTTTTCCCCCCGCATAATGGGGTATTGTAGAGAATGAACATTAAGGATTACATTCCCAACCCATTGCACAACCCCAGTGGTGCAAGATGGAACTGCCTAATGTATCCACTTTCATGCCATCTATTTTAAGCACCCAAGTTTGATGATAAAGAAGTTAATGTAGTTTTCAGTAGTGCCTAACTTACCCTCAGAGAGTAGCTCATGCTGGGAGAACCTGGCTCATTATGGATTATTTTGTAGCATCAGTCATGCTATGAGATGACAAGGCTTTATCAGACAAATATTATGGATCAATCTTCAGAGGCCAGCACTACATGCAGCCAAAATTCCTCATTGGCAGAACAAAACTGAAAGCCCTTAATGAATTCTGTTACCTTGGCAGCATACCGTCAAATTATGCACTAATAGCAAGAGAGCTAGGAAACCATACCAAGAAACCAGCATGTCTCCTGGCAAGCTGGAGCCGGGGTCTGGTGCCGAGCTCACCAGCACTGTCAAGGACAGAATGAACATCAGATTAAGCCAAAATCCTTGTGCACATTCCCAGGCCTGTGAGTGTGAACCCTACAATAGCTACTTGAACGCGAGTGTTATTTTCCTTGTTTCTGCTCTCTCTCTGTCTTTTTCTTACAAATGTAATTAGATGTTCGTTGCTTTAGCGATAAAAAGCATACCAAAAGGGTAATGACTGTATTTGGCATCACAGTCACATTTTTGGGAACAGAGTTCTACTTTATGAGTCAATTCCTAGAGTGTATCAACCTCTGTAATTTAAGATGTGGCAGAATTTTAAGGCAATTATCATAACATAAGGGTGACCAGATGTCCTTGATTGCTTAGAAATGAGCCTGTATTTTATATTTTTTGTCTTTGGAAGATAACTACATTAAAATCTTTCTCAGATTGAATCATGTGGATCATGTTGTAAATCCACCTAAACATCAGAAATTCAGAGATTTAAATTTAATATACACATCGAGCATCTGGGAGAAAGATGTTCAAGTTGTCGTCCAGTTTCATTTATTTGTAGAATTCATTTTCTTTAAGTAGCTTTGCTTCAGGGCTTTATTTCCAACCAGTTTCCTAAAACTTTGGCACATACATTGCAAACTTACCCGAACCACCGTCTTTTTCTCTGTTCCCTTTATTCTGACTTAGATCCTGTACATTGTTTCTTATCCTGCATTTCCATTTTCTTTCCCTGAAAACAGACATCTTCCTATGTCTGCTCTCCTACCTTTTTTTTTGAAATGAAGGAAGGAAAATGGAAGTGGGGATTGGATTTCTGTCTTGGCTCCCAGAAGACCTAGAGGGGTTCACAGAGATGGGGTTGGAGCTGCAGGTAGGGAGGGACCCCAGGAGTGCACTGGGCTCTGAGGCTCCCATTCCAGCCTCTGGGACAGCCATTTCCACATCATTCATTTAGAGACACATTTCCACAACAGACATATCTCAACAAGGAGGGAACCCACAATGCTATCAGGTAGCGCGCACCCAGGTAGGGCATTTGACAGAAGGAAAGCAATCATACTGAGAGATAGAAGTATGCGAACGTTGACAAAACAACTGTACCTCTATTGTCCGAAACTAAAGAGATTACAAATAATGCCTCTATTGTCCTAAAGAAAGATTATATCTCTTACTAATTTCTGTGGCCAAAAAAACATTTTTATAGAAAGAAATGCTAATTGTTTAACTAGAAAGATATTTTGACTGTGTAGCGTAGGATTTTCTTGAAGAAATAACTGTCGTTATCCCTAAATCCTTACTCTTTTTTTTTTTATTATTATTATTATTTTTGCTTATATAACAGAAGACTGTTTCTTCGGTTTGTTGTAAAAAAAATGTAATACATTTGCTCTTCTTTTAAAAAATGTTATTTTTTTCCAAAGCCAACTTTTATTTTTAAAAATCTTAGCGTGATGCAGAAATATGTAGATGCTTTAGGTTACTCTCTGTCAGCAGATTCTGATTACTTGACCAAAAAAGAAAAAAAAAAAGCTTGTTGAATAAATACCATGTTTCCAATTTTGTATAAAGCAGGAAATATTTTGGCATGGTATAGCTTTTAAAACTGTCCTTGAGAATATTACTTGAATAGGCCTTTGAAAGTTACCTTGCACTATTAACATGACTGGGAAAGGAAGGTAAGTTAAAATGGATAAACAGATAAAATAAAAGTGTATAATTACAATGAAATGATACTTAAGTCCAAATCAAGTTTCAGTTCAATTATAGTTTTAAATGTTTTTCAGAAAAATAAGAATGTTGTTTCTCTTAAGATTAAACATTTTTTAGTAAATACATTTTCAGATGTTTTTATTTGTGATGCTGTCTAATTCAAACCATGTTATTCTCTGCGTGTGTGTTTGTATTTGGTAACATCCAACCATGAAAAGTAAATTTAGAATTTAGGAAATAGTTCAAAGAAAAGACTCTTCCAATTGTATTTGCCCCAATGAGCTGAATAATTCTTGTAAATTGGTCTTTTGGCCTGAGTGATTTAGATAATTATTTAAGTTCTCTATTTCAAATTAAATATTCTGATACTACTCAAAATCAAGTATATGATAAATAATTTGTTTTCTTCATGTCTCCAGTAAACTGATCAAATGTTAAGTGAAAAATTTTACTCGACCTTGTGTTGCCATCGTATGGTTTTTAAGTGTTCAGACGTAGCATCTCTATAGTTTGATTAGATCTTTTTTTCCTAATGATATTTTCAGATTTACTTGATGGACTAAGAAATATTTGTTCAATCAAAGAGAATTCCAGATAAACATTAAAACATAAGTTTCTAATTAGTGTGTAACTCAAACTATTATTTATTCTCTCACTATAAACTAATGATCAGATTACCTATAAACATTACTGGGACGCATGGGAATGAATGCAAATGTGAACCTTTTCTTTTTTACTCCAACTAGAATGTTTTTGTTTTTCTGTAATTGAAATTTACTTTTCATTTTTCAGTAGTATTTTTAATATATGATATGCATTGAGAAATAATTTTCATTTGCCTTTTGTAGTTTTTAATTCATGAAAATAAACTAAAAGCAGGCAATTATAGTTATAATATTTCTTATGAACATAAAAGAATCTTATTAGCTGTTGCAATTTAGACTTTAATGTATTTTAAATTAACATATTCATGTTTTTGTGACTTTTTAACAGGCAATAACTTCAAGCTTTTGTGGTGGATATAGATTTTTGCTGCAAGGAAGTAACAGTAAGTGCTTATATATGTGCAATAATTTTTAAAAACTACAACATCTCAATATTTGCAACTTTATTATTCTTAAATGTGTGATAAAGCTAACATGATATTTAAATTTAGCCTACCATTTTATAATTTTGATGACATTTATTCATTCTAATGATATTTCCCACAGAATTTAGTGGATTAATGCCAGGTCATTTTAATAATGATGAAAAATGGACCCATAGCCACGTCCTTCTGTTTGTCCAGTGTGTTTATATCAGTCTTGCTATGCAAATTTCACCTACGCATTTATAACATTGATGATTTCTTTTATTAGCTGTTGGCAGAGAGTCTGTTTCCTATGAGCAATTATTTGATGATTGCTTTTCAAACTTTGGATTGTGGGACATTTATTTTGCATGAATAACTTCTTTTAGAGCAACTCAAATTCACCTTTTGTAATGTTGCATTTTAAATAATTTTCATGCTGACATGAGTCACTCTTGTATGAATCTCACAAAAGGTGAGAGGGGCATTCTTTCCCAATTGGAGTTAAATAATAAGGTGGGATGGAGCAACTACAGAGTTCTTCTGCAATGCATTTCTACCATGGTTTAAATCTGTATGTTTTTTTCAAACGTGAACATAAGTAACTTTTGTTTTACTTGCCACTCTGGGTTATCTTGTGCCTACCTTTGCACTCATGTAACTACTTGGGAATCTCTCTGCTAAACTGAATAGAGAACTATCAGCGGGCTGCAGGCTTTGTGCTCATCCAGGAATTAAAGTAGTTTAAGACATAATGTTTTAAATGAAACTCTCTTTGTTAGGAGAAGGCATAATTCCCTGCCAGAGGTTTCCGTCTCCCTAATACTTCAATAGAGACAAAAATGCTCTCCAAATTCTGAGTTCCTGATTTTCTAAATACTTCAGATCCTGGCATCCTAGGTTCTCAGGCTTCTAGTGTGTCGGGTGACCTGGGCTGCGTCCGGGCTTCTGCTCCTCGCGGAGACTGTTTGCTGAGCGCCTCCCTGACCCAGCAGCTGAGCTGTTTGGCGGCTCCTGACTGGCGATTTTCAATGTGACGTAGCCTCTTCAGGGAAGTACAGTGCCTTTCTTGAGTACATAAACTAAATATTGTTATTCTATAGACTGGTTGATGGTTCTGCGTTTAAAATGCCTACAATAAATGCCTATTCATCGGGGTGCTGTATTATAAAAGAAATCATTTTCTGTTTGGGGATTTCAACTTTGTTCGTCATTGTAGTTGTAGATAAGGGCTTCTGTGAAGACATTGCGTTGGTATTCAGAAAGTGTGAACTGGAACTAGCTTTATGATATCGTCTCAACATAATATGAAATTATTGGTGAAATAACTGAAAGTAGCTCTCTGTCTTGCTGTGGATGAGGGAGAGGAGAAAGGTCAGGAAAGTGCCTTCATGCATGAGAAGTGTAAGGTGGTTCGCTTCCTCATGACCAAGGGGAGACCTTCTGCAGCAGCAGGACGTATTTCATCAATAATGTTCTAACCTGCTTAGTTCAAACTCTGTTTTTTTTTAAGATGTTCCTAAAATGCGTCCTTAATATGCACATTTGTCTACTTATTAGGAATACTGAAATATACATATGTGTATAAATAAATACATATTTATGCAAATATATATATACACACACCTGTGCAAGCACACACACATCAACAAAATCGTATTTTCTTAGAGTCCCCAAATGGGAAGCTTTGAATATACTTTTAGGTTTTTATTTATCCTCAGGTTACTCTAATTTTTCGTTTGTCTCTAAATCTTCAACCTCAGCCTGATCTTATTCCGTCATGGACCCCTATGTTTAGCAGCTGTCTTGGAGAGCCGGGCGAGGGGTCTCAGACGCGGGGGATATAGGGCAGAAAGAGTGAGCTCCTGTCTTCCGGTTGTTCACAGACCGCTGGAAGAAATAGAATCACCTTACACATTTTCTGTTCGCCATGGTCAGAGTCGTGTAGAACTCACAACACAAAGACTGGGAAGCAGAGAGGCGAGTGCTTAAGTCGTCCTGGAGGCCTCCATCGGCATTTCCTGGGGAAATAGGTGCGCGTAACTGAAATGGCACTGGGGCTGTCGTGGAGGCATTGGTGTGTGTGCATGTGTGTGCACGCGTTCCAAAATGGGGACGGGGGCAAGGGGCGAGCGTCAGGAAGAAGAGGCTGCGAGGGTCCTTCCAGGCAGCATGTGGCGAGATCAAGGGGATGGGACAATGTTACATGCTCAGGGAGCACAGAATAAAACTGTGAAGTGGCATGAAATGAGAGAACTAGAGCATAAAATAACTTCTGCAACTGTGCAGGGGAGTTGCGTTTTATCTCATTTCCCCCCAGAAAACAAAAGGGAGCCCTCGCGGATTTGACGGGAGTGAGGAATATTGGAGTTGTGTTTTGGAAACACCAGGGGAGCACCAATTTTGAAGGAGGATTAGCGCAGAGGGAGGAGCGGCAAGAAAGAGAGATAGCAAAACCCGTCGGAAAACTACGTTAGTAGTCCCAGTGCATAAACGACGGTGGACCTACAAAGGAAGCGGCTTTGTGGATAGAGCTAAACCGTGTAGACCCGCAGCTCTGAACAGTGGGGACCCGGTTATTTATTGATCTGCCCTGTTTGAAGAAGGGAACCTACGGGATGATTATTGATTAAAAGGTTCCTGACAATGGCAGTGGGTTGAGGGAGGAGATGGGCTACTTTTAAAATAAAAAGTTAGGAGCAAAATAGAACTGTTCCTCTTGTTCCACGGGAAGCCTCAGGAGTGATTACTGAGCCCAGCTCAGCGGCAGGCAGGGCGAGTTGGCTGTAATGTCTCTGACCACTTGTTCTCTCTTTCATATACTGTCCAAAACAGCAGCCACCGGCCTGGTGTGATGTTTAAAACTAATTAAAATGAAATAAGACGACAGATTTAATTTCTCAGTTGCACTCCTCTCATTTGAAGTGTTCAGTAGCCAAGTGTGAGCAGCTACCCTATTGGACAGCGCCGGTATTGCACAAAGTCGTATCGGACAGCGCAGTTTAAGATTTTCAGAGCTTTCATAAAGGAATGCGAACATTTTAAACCCTCAACTTGGAACAACCAAAGTAAATTCATAAGTAATGTCTTTGTAACCTGTATACCTTTCTAAAACTTTCAGAAGTAGGGAGATTTAATTACATTCTTATTCCATTATCAGTAAGGAGGATGAATAGCATCTGAATTTTAACAGAATGAGAACATTTTAAATCCTCATTTGTAATTCAAGAATTTTTCTTTTCCATCAGTGAGGGGCATAACTAAAAGCTACTCTAGCTCTGACAGACCTGACAAAAAGCCCATGATAACATTTCAAAGGGGCCACTGCAGAACAAGACAATTTTCTCAAAATAGCTTATTTTCTTAATGGTATTTCAGCATCTTAATTTCCATCTTTAAATTCATTAATAAAACTCATTGATGTCAGTTCTCACTAAAAGATGATGGCATTAGAAATAACAGAATCTGATTAGGGTGCAATTTCCAGTGCTCAACATGTAAAAATAGAGTTCACTTTCCCTGACCCCTTAAAATGTAGGAGATAGAGAAATCTAAAATGTAAACCTCTCATAATAGTGTTGCCAAATGATGGAATATCTTATTTCTAAGGGAAATTCATGCATACTTTGATCTTACAGGGAAAAGCGAAGTTTCTCTCAATTTTAATTGCATACAACCTGAGTTCATCCCATGTGGTCTGCAGGTTAAAGGATGAGTCTTACCTGGTGTCCTGTTCATTATAAACAGAGTGTTTGATCTTCCTTTACCATTATTTGCAGATAGGATATTTGGGGCGGCGGGAGGAATCAGTTGGAAACAATGTAGGAAAGGAAGCGGTGAATACTGAGTTAATTTATAGATCTAGCCTTGGCCTAGTTTTCACAGAACACTGTCTATGATATTATTTGCTGGCTACAAGCTATTTACATTTGGTTATTTGTTGAACACCATAAACTTGTGTGTGTGTGTGTGTGTGTGTGTGTATATGCATATATATTTATATAAATATGTATAGATTTATATATCTCACATCATCTTTTAGAACAAATGAGTCCTGTCTGCACCCTTTCTCCTAATTGATGAAAATTTTGTTATGTTTTTTGTCTAATTCAACTTCAATACTTCAGTGGCTATCCATGCCCCTTGGTCAAAAATCACTTCATGGTTGGCCTCCTTGGTTACACTCTCTTCTTCTTCCTATACAGATTAACCTAAGGCAATGTTTTTATCATGTCATACTTTTTTTATTTTTCTCACAATACTTTAGGGAGTATGTTGAACCTGAAAACAAAGTTCTGTCTAGCCTTTCCCATACCCAGTCACTCACATGACATCACTTAATTATGCTGTAGTGGCTTGCTTAATTTATTTATTAATTTTAATGGCATTTATTGGCATGATATTGGTCAGTGGAATCACTGGGTATAAGCTCCTTTGTCACTGTTCCATTTCTCCCCCTCCTGTCAAGGGCATTTGATCCCCAACTGCCTGCCCTCAGCCTTCGTCTGTTTCTTTATCCCCAAGCCCTTCAGCCTTCATGCCTCCTCTTTCGGAGAGCGTTAGTCTCCAGTGGTCTCGGTTACACCCCAAAACTAATATTCCTTACTTTTTGTGAAGTTTATCCATTTGACACATCTGTATGTATCTTTGTGACTACTCCTGGAATTCAATGAAAATAATAATAAAGACTTATTTAAGTCTATTCGTCATGCCCTCTCATTTTTGTGAGGGCAATGGTCATGGGATAAACATGGAGATTAGGTTGTCAAGGGCGCACTCTAAGTATTTGTCCGTTGAGAATTCAAAGAACAGGAACCTTAAATCGCATGCCTTGATCTCCTTGCTAACTGCTACAGACTTTAGATGCAACATGGGTAGAATTGGAAAAATATTGTCCTTTATTATGCTGAAGAATGATAGGACAATGGATTTTCTTTTTTGACTCCCTGAATGGCTCTGTGGTCCATAAATATTGACCCCCATTGTCTAAAATTTGGTCGATTACTAAAATAACATTAATGTGTATCTATAGTTACCTTTGAAGACAGTATGGATTTTGATTTATAGAACTATAAATATTAAATTCTCTGAAGGAACTAATCTGCTTATTTCTGTGCTAGATTATAAAAACACATTATTTAGTGGAACAAAATGCAACATATTTCATTAATACTATTTTAAAATCGGTTTGGCAATTAAAGGTAAATGGAGAGACTTCACAGCTAATGGTGTCCCGAGGAGATGAACTTTGATGTTTAAAAAGAACTCAAGTAACATGAGGGTTATTTAAGTTCTAACCAAGTAAGAGGCCTTTCTTACCAAATATATATATATACACATATATACATATATATATATATATACACATATATATATATATATATTTCCTTGAGCGACACCTTTTCTAGAGGAAATGAAGTGTTTGAAGTTCCTAATGACTCTGAAAGCACACCTAGGGGAGCAACGAATGATCCATCTACCTCATACAAATAACTTACTTTATGTGATTTTAACCTCCATTGTCACTCTATGTACTAAACAATCTTCACTCAATGAAATTGAGGATACCCAAGTTGTTTTCAAAGAATGACAAAAAAAAAATGCTTGGAGAAATAAGAGACTTTATCTGGGGAACGAAATGAGGAGGAGACATGCCTACTACTAGCTATTGTAAAGACAGGGGTTTTCAAAGAGGAACAGTTGTAAAGTTCGAGTTTGAGGAGATACAGTTATCTGGAAAAAAACAATACCGTACTATGTATATGCAAAGTTGTGTTGCATCTACTTGGCAGTTCTCTTCATAGCATATTAATCTGTATTCATCCTTCAAAATGACAGCTTTAGAAGTGGAAATTAACTGAATAGTGTTGGAGAGAATTGTACAAATTCAACTTCAGACTCATTAATTCGAAGTATAACTTTAAGGTGAAACCATTACTTTCCCCCCTTGAATAGACTGGCTCAGTATACATGGCTCACTTGAAACTTTATTAGGGTTCGGATTTTGTTTCTGTCTTTCATTTCTCTGGAAGGGAGTGTAACATAAGTTGCTGCAGGTACATGAATTAGGGAACTGTCTGCTATTAGTCACCTAGCGAATTGCACCCACACATGTGACGAAAGCAGATGGTATTATCAGCTAGAATAAGGCAGGACTTTTCTCTCGTTGGGGCTGGACTAGAAAAGTGTTTGGTACGACGATAAAGTGAGAACTCAGGAACACAGCTGCCTAGAGCTTGATCATCGGGTCAGAAACAGGACATTCTATGCAGGGAAGGGAGGAGGGGAGCAGGGCTGCTGATGGAAGAAACGAAAGCGGGGAGGCACCCGCC
>PVJD01013973.1:0-31354 GCA_004026545.1 Mormoops blainvillei | reverse complement strand
GACATCTCTTCTTATTATATGAACATAATTTTAGTTTTTTGTGACACCTAAATGTCCATTAATCTCTACTTCCGCATTCCCAACTATAATTATAGGGGAAGGTGAGTTTTAGCTTTGGTATAGACCAAGATATACCCTCAGTCATTGTTATAACACAAACACTTTCCCATCTCTGATAATAAGGCCTATCTTACATGATATTAATTTAACCTTTGAAAAAGTGGGGCTTAGTTTTATTATTTATAGGGGGCAAGGAGAAGAAGACTCACTCAGAACTTTAAAAAGGTATATTGAGCCTGTAGATATAGAGAGGGAAGAAACAATTTATGAAGTCTTCTTTTATTCCCAATAGTACAACTTGAGCAATATTAACACACGGGAGCATATTTGCTGCAAATATTGCAAGTATCTTTTTATTGTTATAAAGACTACTTCTGAAATCTAGACACTCTCCCTTACAAAGGGTTATGATCAATGCATGAGCCTTCAATTAAATATCATAAATATTTAGCTTTGGGAATATAAAGCAAAACAAGATGCAATGACTAAATTAGCTCACTTATCTTGCTCTTCACTAGGTTTTGTCCAGCAATCAGTTATAATATTGACACAGACCGTGACAGCTGGTTGACATAGCTATAAATAGATAAGTCAATTCGCTGAGAAAGAATCACTCAAATCAGTGATTTATTCCAATGTGGACAAAACCACCAATTGAATAACAGTAATAATCCCTCTCACTCAACCCATCTAGCTGTTTTGAGTTTGGTAACCTGGGAATATAATACTCTGGTGGAAAACCAAATAAATATTCTCTGTAGAATAAGATAAAAGACTGAGAACATGGACTAAATTAATTTGTTTTCAAAAAGCAACTTCCATAAGCAAAGGAACGGAGACATCATAATAGGATCTGAACCTTCTGCTGAAAAGGCACATTTGATAGAAACATATATTTGACCTTCAAGATCTCAATAGAATAATGATCCTTGTGTCACAGCTACGTGAGTAGTAGCCAGTATTTCATCTTCACCTGCAAAGGGATTTTATTACTATGCTTGTTTATTGGGGTCTCTATCTTTGTATGAGTGTTCACATATATAAACACTTGCATCCAGACAGAGATAAACGATCTTCAATGTAAGGAGCTCAAGGTAATGTCTTATTAAAATCTTGAATCTTCTTGTTGTACTTTATAACTCTCCGTGGGTGACTCACACAGTCTCAAAATGAAAAACACAAGTCAAAGTAATGGCAGAGCTCCGCAGCCACCCACAGCATCTTTTATTGTTGTTGTATTTTTTTCCAATTTGTTGGGCTGAGTATTGAGTAATGGCACTACCATTCTTTAAGAAAACCATTTTTTAAATTTCAAAACTTCAAAAAAATCTTAAAACTTCAAAGCCATGTCATAACCAAGCCTTCATTTTACCCCAATATTTTGAGAGCTGTTAAGATAATAGCAATTAGCTCTGGCATTGTAAATGTCGAACAGCAAGGTACAAAGTGTATCCTGTGCATTAAGCAGTGCTCATGGGGAATCAGGTGGGGCAAGTGACTGATTTCAGAACCTATACTACCCATTAAGCTTTTCTGAAGGGCACTTTGTATAGAGTAAAAGAAATTGGTAAATATGTATGATCATTTCTCATCTCATTAGTAACTTTTACCTACAAATATATGGTCTAGGATAGGATTCATGAATGATAAAATTGTACAGGCCTATAAAAATTTTTAAAGACCACATAATATAGCCCTGGCTTGTGTGGCTCAGTGGATTGAGTACTGGCCTGTGAACCAAAGGGTCAATGGTTTGATTCCCAGTCAGAGCACCTGCCTGGGTTTCAGGCAAGATCCACAGTAGGGGGTGTATGAGAGGCAACCACACATTGATGTTTCTCTCCCTCTCTTTCTCCCTTCCTTCCCCTCTCTATAAAAAGTAAATAAATAAATAAAAATATTTTTAAAAGGATCATATAGTATAATTCTCATTTTTAAGGGTCAAGTATTAGTGGTAATTTTAAATGTGGTTCCTGACGTTCAATTTTTAAATGACAGAATGTAGATGAAATGTAACACAAACTCATGTTCCTACCATCTAGACTGAACTAAATAAGCTAAAGGATGAAGTGGAAACCCACGTTGAACACTACATGAGGTGGGACCCCCCCAAAAAACAGAATTATCTTTGGGAAGGTAGACCTCTTATAGTAGAGGACTCCCCAACTAGGTGAGTGTTCTAGGAACCCATCTGTATCAGTGTGCCAGCTGGTGTTGTTGTGAGAGGCTGAGTTCAGCTTCAGTGATTTTTTTTTAAAGACTCAACGCATTTCCCGATTTCATGATAGGTGATTTATGAGTGCACCTGCCCACACAGCACTGAATGTTCAGCAGTGTTTGACCAGTAATGGCATAACCCCCATGCCCCACCCTCCATATTCACCCAATCTCCCCAGAGTAACTCTTTTGTGTTTCCTCAGATGAAAAAATCCTCAAAGGGAAACATTTTAGCAAGGGGGACTAGGTGATACAGAAAATGGCAGAAGCACTAAAAGACATCAAAATTGATGAGTTCAAAAACTGTTTTGACCAGTGGAAAAAATTCTCGATAGGTATATTGCATCAAATGGAGAGTACTTTGAAGGTGACTGATGTTTAAACATGTAACAGTAAACCCACAATTTTTTAAATAAATTAATTCCAGGTTTTTTCAGTCCCTGCTCATGAATTCCCTTCTAAGAACAAACTGATGATTTCCAGAGGGTTGGGAGATTAGGGGACTGGGTGAAAAAGGTGAAGGGTCTGAGAAGTACAGATTGGTAGATACAGAATAACCACGGGGTTGTAAAGTACAGCATAGGGAATATAGTCAACAATATTGTGATAACTATGTATGATGCCGGGTGGGTACTTAAAATATTCGGGGAATCACTTTGTAACATATATGGTTGTCCAACCACTATACTGTATACCTGAAATTAGAACAAAATAATATTAAATATAAGCTATAATTGAAAAATAAAAATGAAAAAATTCCTTTCTTGCTGCCCCATGAGGTAAACACTCACTCTAAGAGTTCAGCAAGTATCTGTACAGCTCAAGGTTTTTATACTGTTATGTGTTTACATTTATTTATCAAATAATTAAGTACTTAGTATGTGTCAGTTATTAACGCTTTCAAAATAGTTGCTCATGTAACACTCATAGCAATCCACATTTTACAGATAGCCATTTTACAATGGAGTAATTAAAAATTTTGCCCAAGGAAATAAGAGGTAATAAGCTGCAGAGCTATATCCAGAGTCAATCCGTACATATGCATGTTTCTATCTATAATATGTAGAGTGACTTTTATTAATTTTGTGTGCCTTATATAATTGACATAAATTATACACTGAATTTATTCCTCAGTTTCCTCTTTTATTCACTCAACATTACATGTTTGAGATATTCCAATATGTGTGCATGTATTTGTTTAGTTTATTTTAATCACTGTGTATTACCTGTTATATAAATATACCACAATATATGTATTATATCAATGGATAATTGGGTTCTTAACAATTTTATATTTGAAACTATGTTGCAATACACACATGTAAAAATATTTTGTAGTTCTGACCAAGATGCAAGCATAGGTAGATACACTTTGCCTCCTTGCACAACCAAAAGAAGGACACAACCAATTTAAAAAGAAATAACAACCAGAACTGCCAGTAAATCAAACTGTAAGTTAGTCCAACAACCAAGGAATTAAAGAAGAAACGTTCATCCAGACTGGTAGGAGGGGCAGAGACAGGCAGCCAGGAGGGAGAGGATGTGTGGCAAGGCGGCAGCTGGTGGACCAGGTGGCCAAGATGGTGGCTTGTGAACCAGGTGTTCCCACATTCAAACGTGGATAAACTTGGAGGAGCAACTGGGAAATGAAACAGACCGTGCAGCCCAGGGTTCCAGAGTAGGCAAGATAAGACCTCAGAACCCCTGGCTATAAAAACTGTGGTGGTTATGGAGGCAAGAGAAACTGCCAGTTTCTTGAAAGCAGGACGAGAGCCAAGCAACCTGCATTGTTCCCTCTCTGACCCCTCCCCGACAATGCAGCCAAGTGGGTTGCCCTGTCCTGGTGAATATCTAAGGCTCCACTCCTTACAACATAATAGGTATGCTGAGACAAGGAAATATGGCTCAAATGAAAGAACAGGTCAAAACTCCAGGAACAGAACTAAGCAATGAAGAAATAGCCAACCTATCAGATGCAGATTTCAAAACACTGATGATCAGGATGCACACAGAGATGATAGAGTATGACCACGATATAAAGGAAGAAATGAAGGCTATACAAAGTGAAATAAAACATACAGCAAACCATCAGTGAAGGGAAGGAAACCAGGACTCAAATCAACAATTTGAAGCAGAAGGGAGAAATAAACATTCAACCAGAACAGAACGAAGAAACAAGAATTCAAAAAAATGAGGAGAGGGTTAGGAATCTCTCAGACAACTTTAAACGTTCCAACATCCGAATCATAGGGTGCAAGATGGAGAAGAGGAACAGCAAGAAATTGAAAACTTATTTGAAAAAATAAAGAATGAAAACTTTCCCAATCTGGCAAAGGAAATATACTTCCAGGAAGTCCAGGAAGCTCAGAGAGTCCCAAAGAAGTTGGACCCAAAGGGGAACATGCCAAGACACATCATATTTAAATTACCCAAAATTAAAGATAAAGAAAGATTCTTAAAAGCAGCAAGACAAAAGAAGAGAGTTACCTACAAAGGGGTTCCCATAGGACTGTCAGCTGATCTCTTACAAGAAACCTTACAGGCAAGAAGGGGCTGGAAGAAGTATTCAAAGTCATGAAAAGCAAGGACCAACATACAAGAATACTCTATCCAGCAAAGCTATCATTTGGAATAGAAAGGAAGATAAAAGTGCTCCCCAGGTAAAGTAAAGTTATAGGAGTTCATATTCTCCAAGCCCATATTATATGAAATGTTAAAGGGACTTATCTAAGAAAAAGAAGATCAAAACCATGAACAATAAAATGACAACAAGCTCACAACTATCAACAACTGAACCTAAAACAAAAACAAAATTAGCAAACAATTAGAACAGGAACAGAACCATAGAAATGGAGATCACATGGAGGGTTATCAACAGGAAGGGGGTAGAATGGGGGAAAAGGTACAGGGAATAAGAAGCATAAATTGTAGGTACAAAATAGACAGGGGAGGTTAACAATAGTATAGGAAATGGAGAAGCCAAAGGACCTGTATGTACAACCGATGGACATGAACTAAACAGGGAATGCTGGACAGAATGTGGATACTAGGTAGAGGTGGATAAAGGGGAGAAAAAAAGAATGGGACAACTGTAATAGTATAATCAATAAAATATACTTAAAAATATTTTTTGATGCACACATGTGATAACTGCTCTGGAATTGTTTTTTTAATTAAGAGGTGGACTTGCTCTCTAGAGCAAGAGTGTGCTCTAGAGTGTGTGCATTTTCATAGACTGTGTGCATTTTTAATGTGATTGATGATGCTAAGGCAGAACTCTAAGCTTCTGATGAGGAACTCTGATCGCCTTGAATATCCTGGCCCCTAGATAGACATTCACCTTCTCCCAGTTATGTGAGCAATAATATGGATGATGCTATTAAGGAATTTTGAAGATATAATTAAAATACCAAATCAGTTGATTTTAAAATAGGAAGATTATCTGGGATGAGACAGACGTAATCAGGTGAACTAAAAGGGACTGGGTTCTTCTTGAAAAGAAAAAGTTGAAGCATGAGAGGTTTTTGACACAAGAGCGATTCTTTGTGGCTGGCATCAAAGATGGAGGAGAAACATGAATACGATTGGAGAGGCTTCAAGGAGTTGATAGTGACTCCCAGCCAACAGCCAGCAAGAACATGGGAATGTCAGTTCTACAGCCAGAAGGACCTGAATTTTGCCAATGTCACAGACAAACTTGGAAGCAGATTTTCTCCATAATTTCCAGATGAGAACAGAGAAGTACAAGATCTTGCTTTCATTCTTGTAAGTCTCTAAACAGATGACCTGTTATGATGTGTCAGGACTGCTAACCTACTTCTGTGTGGGGCAGTAAATGTGGATTGTTTTAAGCTGCTCACTTTGTGGTGATTTGTAAGGCAGTAATAGAAAACTAACACTGACTATGTCAATTTTTACACACATAAGAAACATATAAAATTTGCTTTTGCCTCACATACTCACAACACTTCATGTCTTTTCATATTTTAATTTTTGCCAACCTCATTGATAAAATATGACATGTTATTGTTTTTTTTAATTTAAATATCCTTGTTTACTAGCAACCAGATGGTTTTATAGATGATGGAAATTAAACCACACTGAGTGTCTTTATTTATGTCATATAGCTAATTGAGAAGCAGAACGAGGATTAAAAGATTTGAGTTCATGAAATGATATATGTGAAAACCTCTTCTGAAAACCTACTCAAAGAACTTTTATCTCACAGTCATTCAATAGATATAAAGGGAACACGTGACTTACATCTACATCAGCTTTTATCACTACTATAAATATATTCTACAGATGAAGGACAACCTGAGGAAAACATGGTCGAGATGAGAAAAGGGATAATTGTGTATTTCATTGCTTTTCCATAAAATCTGTCTTGTTGACTACACTTTTACTAATCATCAGAGCCAGCACTGTCAAAACAACCACGCCATTTCCTAATTTTCTTTTCATTAACAATTACATAACAGAATGATAGAACCTAGAAAAATAAATATGTACTGTGAATTTAATACTCTATTTGCAATAACTACTACATAATTGCTACTCGAGTTTCTGCTATGCTTTGCAAATATATAATAGAAGAATGTCCATCTTCAGACATTAGTAATAGGACGACTTTTGTAGATTATAAATTTTCCTGCTGATGTAAAAGTCTCATGATTTTCCTTGGTTATTTCTTCAATATAGTAATAGCATAAGCATTGTATGCTAAGTGTATTTTTATGTAAAAATAAATTTGGAAACTTCTAATTAAATAACAAATAAGAACAGCAGTCATTCAAATTGTAATGGTAACTGTTCACGTGTTCAAATTTGTAGTGTGTCCACAGCTTCCGTCAGTGAGTCCAGATTTTAATTAATTGAATATTGACCGAATTTAGAAGGAACTCCTATATGTGCTAAAAGTTAACAAACAAGCTTAAACGTATGTACACAAATCAAGGTGAGATCTGACATATAGCAGAGCTTCAGTCCTCCTTCTAGTTCATTACCCCTAAAACATCAACCTATTCATGTCTATTCTAAGATACCTTCTTTGGAGCTCTCTTCTGAAGGTAACATCACTACTATTATAGGCCTAGTTCTAACCCTCAGATTCTCAAAGTGAAATTTTTAAACAATTTCCTGTGCTGTCTCCTTGCCTACAGCCTCATTCTTTACTAATCCATATTTTACTGTCATTATTTATCTTCCTAAACCCAGGTCCTCTTCTGTGTTGACTGGCATGATAGCCACTAGCAACATGTGGCTAACAAAATAAAAATTAATTTAAAAATGAAATAAAGTTAAAACGTCATCATAGTTTCTCAAACTACCCATATTTCAAGAACTTACTAGCCACATCTGGTCAGCAGGTACCACTTTGGACATTGGTGATGCACACTATCTCCATCATTGCAGAAAATCATGTTAGACAGTGCTGCTCTTACTGCTTCACAGTTTTAGAATCAAAGTTTGTATCCACAGAATGTTTGTACAAGAATATTTACAGCAACATTATTCATAATAGCCAGAAGTTAAAAAAAATCCAAATGGCCATCAACTGAAAAATGGGTAAACTAATTGTGTTATATCTACACAGTAGTATATTATTCAACATTAAAAAGGAATAAAGTATTAAAAAAATGCCACACACGGATGAACTTTGGAAAAATTATGCTAAGTGAAAGAATCCAGCCGCAAAATTCGGCCGAGCACAATGATATAAAGGCTATAAATAAATTAAATGCTCCAAACCACAGAGCAGGGGGCATCAAACATTGCTTAGGGTAGGAATAGTAAAGTAGCAGGCTCACTTTCCACAGACTATGCCTTTGCCTATGGCAGAACTCCTTTGCTAAAATGCTCCAGGCATTTTCTAACTAAAATGAAATAATGGGTTAACAATCCATCTGTAACAAAACAAGTTGAAACTGCTATGGCATTCTTAGCCCAGGGTAATTAGGTAAGTTATCCCAGAGGACCTGACATTTGCATTACTAAGAATGAATAGAAATCATTATTTGAAAAAAAAAGCAGAGGAAGTACAATTCAGGCAGGAAGAACAATGTGGGCTAAAATATAAAGGTATAGCAATGCCTTGGGTTTTCAGGGTAAATAGTTTCATGTGTAAGAAGGATAAGGTACAAGTAGGAGAGAGAGAGTTAAGAAGTACAGCTTGGAGCCAAACTATAAAGAAATTCATGAATTGTGTTAGTGATTCCATCCTATGGATGGGCTGACCCTCCTATATCTCTTACAATATATCATCTAAACTAGAACACTTTTGAGAGTGAACGGGGAACTACTAATGATAAAACCGGGGCTACAGGTATAAACTGGAATTGCCCCAAGTAAACCTTCCTTTAGGCAATGACAAACCAAAGAAGGATTTTAATCTGCAGAGTGACCTTGAAAAGAGGCACAGAATAGAAGGTGGGTGGGTTTTTTTAAACACTTACATTAATTTTAATTTCTAAAAGACAAAAGACATGTGCCTGCAGTCAGTAAATTACATATAAATAACAGGTCTAAATAAAAAAGTGAAAAGATTCCCTCTGTTAGAGTGTAGATTTAAAAAAAAATTACCATTATTCAAATGTAGTTTTCCCCTCTGCCGGTCATGTTGATAACTGCACCAATTTGTTAGATGGTCCCTGCTTTGTTAAAGGTTTTCTCTAAAGTTTTCTTAACCATAGTCAGAGTTGTGCTAGCTCTTTTTGATTATTGCTGAAACACTTCTGGATGAAGTGAAAACGTTTGCCTACCCTTCTATAATATTTAGGACATCATGAAGTTTTATTCAGTGGGAAATTCAAGGGCAAGATGATCAGAAACTTACCACATATACATTTGAAAATTAAAAAAAAAAGGAATCCAGGCTGTGGCTTTTCTGTTTGGTACAATAAATAAAGATTAAAAACCAACCTCAATTCTGTGATGCTGTTCTTTTCTGTGGAAACATAAGTTGGATAAATAGCTCAAGTCAGATGAAAATACAGCAGGAAGAATGTTGTTCCTCTGAATAAATACCCTTTAATGAACTGAACCCTGTTGTGGTGATATAATTTTGGATTCAGCCATGTAAAATAGACACATGATTCCAAACTACTCTAAGATTTTTGTTGTGGATGACAAATAGAAGTTTGCTTTTTCCATTCCTCCTCATCATCTGGGATGACATTATATGGTTAAGTATGACTTAAATTCGCCATGTAAATTTGGTAGAGACCATTTTGTAATGCAAACCACTAACAATGGAATAAATTCCAGCTTATTTTCCCTAGGGGATAAGATTTCAGTTTATGAATGTATTTGCACTTCATAAATCATTCTCAAGAGCAAAGAGAAAAAATGGAAATCCATTTTCTTTCGATCCCATGGGTCTTCATTTAATTTTTAATGAAATAGGGAAGATACTTTATCAATGGCAACAATAAAATAGTTTCAAAATTCAGCTTTGCAGAAAGACTTATTGAGAATATCAAAGACCTTCCAAGTATAATGGATTTGTTAAAAGGTGGGGGTGAGAGAAAAGAGGGAAGGTATAGTAACAGTATTTAATTCTGAAAATAGAGAATGACTGAAACAACAGTATGTGATAATGCCATGCAACAGTACCCATTGCAGCATGAAATAGAAAAAGAAGTTTGGATATTTAAAAGGCCAATTAATTTTCCAAGTCTGCTAGTTATCAATGTATCACCATATTTTCTAGGGGATTTGCTCATCATTTGAAAGGTGTTCTTTTGTGTTGTGACAAACATCAATTTTTACGTGATATGTTTATGGCTGCTTGACTGGATTGTTTAGCTACATCTTGCATATTGTAACAATAGGAGAACTAATAATATTTAACTGCAAATTTTTGTTGACTCAATGAATAGTTTTAACCTTGCTTTTTGCCTCTTACACTTTTTCATATCCATGTCTTTATTCATTCACTCATTTGTTCATGCATTCATTATTTATATAGGGACTGTTATATGCAATAAAATGGACAAGGTCCTGTGATGGATAGCAAAATATGTATCTTAGATGTAATAAGACTTACATAAGCAAATACAAAACAGAAAGCTTGAGACAGATCAAGAAAATTACAAATAAACAGGGAATTTAGGAAAAGAGTCATAAAAAAGTAGACATTTAAGTGGATCATGCAGCTTGTGGAAGCACAAATGGCGTTCAGAGAAAGGATCAGGTGAAAAAAACAGTCTTACAAGGTAAAGATAATAGAAAATGCCAGGATAACACACAATTATGTTTTTCTGGACACTTCGAAGTCACTTTTGGTGTATGCAAGTCAGTGGCAGGAAAGAAACGTGGGAACTTTCACCTAGTCCCACCTCACAGCTGTCAGTCTGTTCCATGTATCCATGCCTCCATTTTGATTTTGTTTGTCAGTTTATTTTGTTCATTAGATCCCCCATATAAGTGATATCATATGGTATTCTTTTTCTGACTGATTTATTTCACAGCATAAAACTCTACAGGTCCGTCCATGGTGTCATAAAAGGTAAGATTTCCTTCTTTTAAAAAAAAGATTTTACTTATTTATTTTTAGACAGAGGGGAAAGGAGGGAGAAAGAGAGTGAGAGAAACATCAATGTGTGTTTGCCCCTTATGTATCCCCTACTGGGGACTTGGCCTACAACCCAGGCATGTGCCCTGGGTGGGAATCAAACCAGCGACCCTTTGGTTTTGGCACTCAGTCCTCTGAGCCACACCAGCCAGGGAAGATTTCCTTCTTTTTTACAGACAAGTAGTATTCCACTGTGTAAATGTGCCACAGCTTTTTAACCCACTCATCTACTGATGGACACTTGGGCTGTTTCCATATCTTGGCTGTTATAAATAACACTACAATGAACATTGGGGTACATATTTTCTTTCAAATTGGTGTTTCAGAATTCTTAGGATATATTCTCAGAAGTGGGATTGTTGGGTCAAAAGGTAGTTCCATTTTAAATTTTTTAAGACACTCCATACTATTTACCACAGTGGTTACACCAGTCTGCATTCCCACCAACACTATACTATGGTTTCCTATTCTCCACATCCTCACCAATACTTGTTTGTTGATTTATTGATGATAGCCATTCTGGCAAGTGTGACATCTCATTGTGGTTTTAATTTGCACCTTTCTGATAATTAGTAACATTGAGCATTTTTTCATATGTCTATTGGCCATCTGTACTTCCTTTTTGGAGCATTGTCTGTTCAGGTCCTTTGCCTATTTTTTAATTAGGTTGTTTGTCTTCCTGCTGTTGAGCTGTATAAGTTATATATTTTGGAAATTAACCCCATATCAGATGCATCGATGGCAGATATTTTCTCCAACACAGTGTGTTCCATTTCCACTTTGCCAATGGTTTCTTTCGCTGTGGAGAAGCCTTTTAGCATGATGAAGTCCCATTTATTTATTTATTTATTTTTTGTTTCCCTTGCCCTAAGAGATATAACAGCAAAAATGTTGCTACAAGAGATGTCTGAGATTTTACCGCCTCTGTTTTCCTCTAGGATTTTTATGGTTTCACCACTTACATTTAAGTCTTTTATCTATTTTGAGTTTATTCTTATGTATATTGTAAACTCGTGGTTTAGTTTCATTTATTTTTGCATGTACCTGTCAAATTTTCCCAACACCATTTATTCTTTTTATTGTTAAATAGTATTCCATTGTATGTGTGTATGTGTGTTTGTGTGTGTATCACAATTTGAGTATCCCCTTACCTCTTGAAGGATGTTTGGATATTTTCCAAATGTTGTCTACTATAGATAAAGTTTTCATGGAAATATGTGTACAAGTCTTTGTATAAACATACATTTTTTTCATTTTTCTTGGATGTGGAAGCTGGGTTATAGTAAATGTATGTTAAATTCATAAGAAACTGCAAGGATGATTTTCACAGTGTGTGCACTGTGCTAGATTCACACAAGTAATATATGAGAGTTCCATTTGCTGCACATCTTTGCAAACTCTTGGTATTGCCAGTGTTGTTAATTTTAGCTATTTTACTGGGTGTATAGGTGTATCTCATTAGGATTTTAATTTTTATTTCCCTTGTGATTAATAATGTTGAACATCTATTTGTGTGCTTATTAATAATTTTTACATCGTCATTTGTGAGATAGTTACATTTTTGCCATTTATATTGGACTATTGGTCATTTCATTATTGTTTTATAGGAGTTCTTTATATGATCTAGATATGAGCCCTTGGTTAGATACATGTTCTACAAATATTTTCTCCCAGTATGCATTTTGTTTTTTCGTTTTACTAACAGTGTCTTTAAAAGAGCAGAAAATGAAGTTCAATTTATCCATTTTTTTTCTTTTATAATTTTGACCTTTCATGTCCTATATAAGAAATATTTGGCTACTTCTAGTTTAGAAAAATATAATATATTATGACTGGATATTATGTTTTTTCCATAAATATTATAGTTTTATCTTTAGGGTTTTGGTTAACTTTCATTTATGGCATAAGGTAAAAATTGAGGTTTATATTTTTACATAAGGATGTTCAATTGCTCCAGCACCATTTGTTGAAAATACTATTGTTTCCTGTATTAGTTTTATATTGGTGCTATAATAAATTCCCACACAATTTAAGAGCTCGAAACAACACACATTTGTTATCTTACTGGCTGTAGTTTAGAAGTATGACATGGGCCTCACTGGCATAAAATTAACAGGTAGAACTCTTTCTCTCTGGAGGCTCTAAGGGAGAATTCATTTTCTTGCTCATTCAGGTCATTGGCAGAACTCAGTTGTTTGTGGTTATAAGAATGGTACCTCCATTTTCTTGCTAGTTATCAGCTGAGGGTTGCTACCAACTTCTAGAGGCCTCCCCTATTCCTGTGTCCCCCTTTTTCTATAGCTAAGGTCAACAGTGGTTGGTCAAACACCACTCACACTTTGAATGTTTCCTGACTCCTCTTCCGCCACATTTGACTGACATTTCTGCCTTCTTCTGCTTTTAAGAACCTATATGCTTACCTTGGGACCCTTGTGGGTCCAGGATGATCGCTCTATTTATGGTCTATAGCTTTAATTTCATCTGCAAAGTCCTTTTGCCATGAAATATAACACACACAGGCATAATATGTACAGACATAACATGAAGGGACAAGGATCACAATGGCCAAAATCCTACTTACCACAATTTGCTTTCAAACATTTATGGAAAACCAAATATAGTTTAATATAGTTAATTGTAATTCCCATGCCTTTTATTTCTCTTTCTTGCCTTGAAGCACATGTAGATCTTCCAGTATTAAGATAAATAGAATTTATTGGAGCTGACATTTTAGTTGGTTTCCAATTTTTGGAAAAAATAATTCAGTCCTGCTATTAAATATGTTAAATGTAGGATTTTTGTGCATGTCATTTCTTTTTTTTTTAAAAAGGTTTTTTATTTATTTATTTTGAGAGAAGTAGAGGGAGGAAGATAGAGAGGGAGAGAAACATCAGTGTGTGGTTGCCTCTCAAGCTCCCCGTACTAGAGACTTGGCCCAAAGCCCAGGTATGTGCCCTGACTGGGAATCAAACCTGTGACCCTTTGGTTCACAGGCTGGCACTCAATCCACTGAGCCACACCAGACAGGGCTGGATGTCATTTCTTAAGCTTAGGAAGTTTCCTGCTATTCCTAATCATGTTAGAGCTTCTACGCTGAATGGCTGAGTGGGTGTTTAATTTTGTTGTGTTCTTTTTTTTAATATATTTTATTGATTATTATATTACAGTTGTCCCCATTGTAGTGATCCCCCTACTTTGTTCTTCTTTCTCAAAATTGTTGCAGCTATTCGGGGTCATTTATGGTCCATATAAATTTTTGAAATGCTTGTTCTAAATCTGTGAAGTATCTCATTGGTATTTTAATAGGGATTGCATTGAATCTATAAATCGCTTTGAGTAGTATTGACATTTTGATGAATAATTCTTCCAATCCATGATCATGGTATATACTTCCATTGATTTGTGTCTTCCTTAATTTCTTTCTTCAGTGTTGTGTAGTTTTATGAGTCTTTAACCTCTTTGGTTAAGTTTATTCCTAGGTACTTTATGTTTCTTGTGGATATAGTAAATGGGATTTTTCTCCTGATTTCTGATTCTGATATTTCATTGTTGGTGTGCAAAACTACCTTCGATTTCTGAATATTCACTTTGTATCCCATTGTTTTGCCAAATTCACTTATTAGGTCAGGCAGTTTTTTTGTGGAGTCTATAGGGTTTTCTATGCAGACTATCATGCCATCTGCAAACAATGACAGTTTTACTTCCTCCTTTCCAATTTTGATGCCTTTTATTTCTTTTCCTTGTCTGATTGCTGTGTCTAGAACTTCTAATACTATGTTGAATAGAAGTGGTAAAAGGGGACATCCTTGTCTTATTCCCAATCTTAGTGGGAAAGCTTTTAGTTTTTGCTCATTCAGTATAAGGTTGGATGTAGGTTTCTCATATAAAGCCTGTATTATGTTGAGGTATGCCCCCATTTTCTCACTTTGCTGAGGGTTTTTATCATAAATGGGTGTTGTACCTTACCAAATGCTTTTTCTGCATCTCTTGATATGATCGTGTGATTTTTGTCTTTCCCTTTGTTTATGTGATATATTACATTTTTGATTTGTGAATATTGTGCCATCCTTGCATCCCTGGGTTGAATCCCACTTGATCATGGTGGATGATCTTTTTAAAGTATTGCTAAATGCAGTTTGCCAATATTTTGTTGAGGATTTTAGCGTCTATGTTCATCAGTGATGTCGGTCTGTAGTTTTCTTTCTTTGTTGTGTCTTTATCTGGTTTCGGGATTAGGATCATGCTGGTCTCATAAAAAGAGTTTGGGAGTCTTTCTTCTTCTTGGACTTTTTGGAATAGCCTGAGAAGGACAGGGGCTAGCTCTTTCTGAAATGTTTTGTAAAATTCTCCTGTGAAACCATCTGGTCCAGGGCTTTTCTGTGCCTGGAGTTTTTTGATTACTACTTCAATTTCCCCAGCTGTTATCAGTCTGTTCAGGATTTCTGATTCTTCTTCATTCAGTTTTGGAAGATTATATTTTTCTAGAAATTTATCCATTTCACCCAGGTTTTCAAATTTCTTGGTATATAGTTTTTCCCAGTAATTTCTTACAGTCCTTTGATTTTCTGTGATAGTTGTAAATTCTCCTCTTTCATTTCCGATGTTATTTATTTGTGTCTTCTCCCTTTTTCACTTGATGAGTCTGCTAAAAGGCTTGTCGATTTTGGTTGTCTTTTCAAAGAACCAGCTCCTTGATTTATTGATCCTTTAAATTGTTCTTTTAGCCTCTATGTCATTCTATTCTGCTCTGATCTTAGTTATTCTCTTCCTCCTGGTCACTCTGAACTTTGTTGTTGTTTCTCTAGTTCTTGTAGATGTAGGGTTACATTGTTTATTTCAAATATTTGTATCATTTTTAGGTAGGCCAGTATTGCTATGAACTTTCCTCTCAGGACTTCCTTCGCTGTGTCCCATGGGTTTTGGTCGGTTGCATGTTCATTTTCATTTGTTTCCAGAAACATTTTGATTTCTTCTTTGGTCTTATTATCGACCTGTTCATTGTATAATAACATGCTATTCAGTATCCATGACTTTGAATGTTTTTGAGTTTTTTGCTTGAGGTTGGTTTCTAGTTTTAAGCCCTTGTGGTCTGAGAAAATGCTTGATATGATTTCAATTTTCTTGAATTTGTTAAGGCTTGTTTTGTGTACTATCATGTGGTCTATCTTTGAAAATGTTCCATGGTATTTGAAAAGAATGTGTAGTTTGCTTCTTTAGATGAAAGGTTCTATATATATCAGCTACGTCCTTTTGATCTAATGCATCATTCAGTTCCACAATATCCTTGTTGATATTTTGTTTGGATGATCTATCCATTGTTGATAGTGGGGTGTTGAAATCCCCTACTATAAGTGTGGTGTTGTCTATATCTTTCTTGAAGTGCTCTCAGATTTTCCTTATATACTCGGTTGCTCCTACGTCAGGTGCATCTAGGTATATAATATTTATGCCTTTCTGATGCATTTTTCCTTTGAGTATTAAGTGTCCTTCTGTGTCTCTTTTTGTGGCCTTTGTTTTGAAGTCTATTTTGTGTGGTATAAGTAATGCTGCCCCTGCCTTTTTTTTCCTGTCCATTTGATTGGAATATTTTTTTCCAACCCTTTACTTTCAGTCTGTGCAGGTCTTTTGGTCTGAGGTGGGTCTCTTGTAGGCAGCATATGTGCAGGTCATGTTTTCTTATCCATTCAGCTACTCTATGTCTTTTAATTGGAACATTTAATCCATTTAATGTTAAAGTTATTATCGATAGGTACTTACTCATTTTTCCCCTCTGTACTTGTGTTCCTCTCTCTCTCACTCTTTTTCTTTAATTTCTTAAAGCAGTCCCTTTAGCATAGCTTGCAATGCTGGTTTGGTAGAGGAATATTCTCTTAGCTTTCTTTTGTCTCGGAAACTCCTTATTTTGCCTTCCATTTTAATTAAGAGCCTTGCTGGGTAGAGTAGTCTTTGTTGCAGGCCTTTGCTTTTCATTACTCAGAATATTTCTTGCCATTCCTTTGTGGCTTGTAGTGTTTCTGAGGAGAAGTCAGCTGCTAGCCTTATTGGGGCTCCCTTGTATGTTATCTCCTGTTTCTACCTTGTTGCCTTTAAGACTCTCTCTTTGTCTTTGATAACTGCCATTTTAATTATGATGTGTCTTGGAGTGGGTCACTTTGGGTTCCTTTTGATAGGGTCCCTCTGTGCTTCCTGGACTTGCATGACTTTTTCTGTCCTCAAATTAGGGAAGTTTCCATCATTCATTTTTCAAACAGGTTTTCTATCCCTTGCTCCTCTTCTTCTCCTTCTGGTATTTCTATTTTACAGATATTATTATGTTTCCCGTTGTCCTGCATTTGCCGTAACCCCTCTTCATTCTTTTTTAGTCTTTTTCCATTTTTTTTTTGTTCCTTCTGGGAGTTTTTTCTACCCTCTCCTCCAGCTTCCTGATTCGATCCTCTGCTTCATATATCCTGCTTTTGATTTCTTCTACTGTGTTCTTCAATTCAGAAATTGCATTCCTCATTTCCTCTTGGTTCTTGTTCATAGCTTCTATGTCCTTTTCATGCCAATAGAGGTTGCAGCAAGTTCCTCCTAGTTTCTCTGTAGTTTTTGGTAACTCTCACTGAGCTCATTGAGTTCATTGAGCTCCCTTATAACCATTGTTTTGAATTCAATATCTGATAGTTTACTTGCCTCTATCTAATTTAGTAGTCTTTCTGGGGATTCCTCCTTTCTTTTCGATTGGGGGTTGTTTCTTTGTCTTCCCATTATTTGGTTGCCAAAGGAAAACCACAAAGCCCAGGAAACAAACCCACGTCTGCAAAAATTACTCCCCCCTGCAATCCCACTATCAACAGCAAATTAACCAGTATTAATAATGCTATGAAGAGATTAAGACTGTTATAAGAAAAGAGAGAAATAAACTACAGCATGAAATCTAGGGACTTAATCATGGAGAAGACCACAGTGGATTTTGTCTCAGTAGCCTCCACTATTTACCATTGTTTTTTCTTTCTGGATCCACCTCTGGTGATGTCAGATGTTGACCCTGTCTGACCTTAGGTAGCCTGTTCGAGACCTCCCTGGATCTACTGTCTGTGGTTGTGTCCTTCAGTTGTTAATCTGGTCATTGTGTACTCAGCAGTCTGGCTTAAGCACCACAGGGCCATGGGAGAGTCCCTCCTGGGGGTGGGGCTATTGTTTCCCCTCAGGCTGCCACTCAGGGGAGTGGTCTGCCTGAGCAAGGTGGCTGCTTACATGTGGGGGATGACTCTGCACTGGGATCCTGGTAGCTACTTTCTGAGTTCTCTTACCAAAGCCTCCATCCACGGTCTCTCCTCAGGCGTCTCCAGCCCACCCCCACCCCGCCTTTGCCAGAGCCCAGGGTAAGTGGTTGCAGATAAAAATTTATGCATTGGCTCTTTAAAAGGCTCTTTCAGTCTCTAGCCACCCCTCTCTGGCAGAGAGCAGCCCTGCCATTATTCACAGCTGGCTGTTATCTGTGTACTTTTTGGACTCTGGTGCTGTAGGCTGGGGATCCCCACTTATGGTTTAGACCCCGCTCTCCTCAGGGGAATCCAATTGACCCCTTAAACATCCCTCTGGCGCTGCTGCCTGCAGAAGCCCAGCCAGCCTTCTCGCGTCTGTGCCTCACTCCTTACCAGTCAAGTTGTGCTGAGGCTGATTCTTCTGTCTGTCTGAGGTTATAAGGCTTCTCTCTCACTATTGTTCGGTTGTTTGTTCCAGGTGATTTCTCCACAAGTCGTTGTAATTCCATATTGGTCAGTGTGATTTCCATTCAGTCTTCTACCATCTTAATCTCCCATTCTTCTTTTTTAATATGAGCGTTTATGCTATACAATTTCCTCTGAAAACTACCTGAGTTGTATCTCACTTGCTTGATATATTTTGTCATTACTATTCATTTTAAAATATTTTCTAATTTCCCTGTGGTTTGTGATTTGAGCCAAGGCTATTAATTAATTGCCAAATATTGGGTATATTTCAGATATCTTTTAGCTGTTGGTTTTTAATTTATTTTATTCAGGTTCACAGGAATTACACAGCATGGTTTCAGTCTGATCAACTTTGTTGAGACTTGTCATGTGGGCCTGAACATGGTCTTTCTTGCATGAAAGGTCTTGTCTTTCATGTGTACATGAAAAAAATGTATATCCTACTTTGTTAGAGAGTTACGTGAATGTCAATTAGGTCAAGTATGTTTCTTTTTTTATGAACATAAAGAACTCATACAACACAACGACAACAACAAAAAAGAATCAATCCAATTAAAAATGATTGGAGGACCTACAGAGACACTTCTCCCAATAAGACATATAAAAAAGTCAAGTTGTTTTTTTAGTGTTCTGATGTCTCCTATATCCTTAATGATTTCTGTTTTTCTTATTACCTAGAAAGTGATGTGAAAATATATAACTGTAAGTGAGGATTTGTTTATTTTCTTTCTTTCCTTTCTGTCATTTTCTGTGTTATATATTGAGAATATCTGTTATTAAATACGTACACATTTAGGACTATTAGGTCTTAATTAACCAAACCAATATACCCATAAAATGTCTCTTTTATCCTCTGGTGATATCTGCTTGTCCTAAAGTTTACTCTATCTGACATTAATATAGCCAATCCAGATGTATTATGATTAAGGTTTTCATGGTATATCTTATTCTATCATTTTCTTCTAACCAGTCTTCAATTTTTCCATTTAAATTTTTTTTTCTAATTAGTAAAAGAAACTATACACCAAAGACATACATTATATGAGGGAGTGAGGGAGAGGGGAATGAAGATCACTGTTGGTAGTTGGATGTTTCTATTTAGGGTGATGAAAATGTTCTGGAATTAGATGGTGGTGATAGTTACAGAATCTTGTAAAATTAATTAATTAAGAAAGAAAGTTTTCTCTACATAGCATAAACAGATCATACTTTTTTAAATGTTTTATACTCTCTGCTTTTTGAGTGTTTAGACATTTTATGTTAATGTTTTTTTTTGGCTTAAATCTATTATTTCCTATCTTTTCCTATTTGTCTCATATTTTATTTGTTCACTAATTTCTATCATTTCCTGCATTTATTGAGGAAAATTATTTTTTAATATTTGATTTTATATCCACTCTTTATTTAATAGTCATTTCACTTTGTTTCATTTAAGTATTTGTTTTGGGGTTGTGATATCCATCTCTAACTTATAATTTATTCTTCAATTAATATAGTATTTCACATATAATTTAAGAGCAACAGAACTTTATAATAGTATAATTCTATTTATGCATATTTTGTGTTATTGTTTTTGTAAAAGGTACTGCTACATATTTTATAAGCCCCACAATACAGTGCTATTAATTTTCTTAATTGCCACTGTGTTTAAAATTTTATAAAAATAAAAAAATATATTTGCCCACATATTGAACATTCCTATCATTTATTTTTTGTGTAGAATCAAATTTTCATTTAGTATCATTTTCTTCACTCTAAAGAACTTTATTTAGCATTTCTTATTATGTAGGTCCATTAGAATTCTGTCTAGTTTTGTTCTTCTGAAAAACTATTTATTTTACTCTTGTTTTTGGAGAACATTTTCCTGTATGTAGATATCTAAGTGGACAGTTTATCCCCTCAAAAATTTCGATATTGTTTTATTGTGTTTCTGGCTTGCATTATTTCTGATGAGAAGTCTGTATTCATTCTTGCACATGCATTCACTGATCAATACTTGGCTCAAGACTCAAGAGGAACTCTTTGCAGAATGGTAGATCTCTCAAAGCAATCTTCACCTCTCCATGACTCTATCCTGTGAACTCGAGCCTTTTTCACCTCCTTTGTCTCTCGACTCATTTCTTTAATTCAAAGAGATTGCCAGGCTCCTTCCAACTTCTGCCTTCTGCATTGCATCATGGAACCTCTCTCCAGGAGGCAGTCTGGTTGCGGTCGCAGGGTTCATCTCATATATTTCCCACCTCCCAGGAATCATTGTCCTGTGTTGGCTAATGTCTGGCATCTAGGAAATGTTTCTTATATTTTGACCCGAATTTTACTTGTTTCAAGGGGGAAGGTAAGTTTGTTCCTTGTTTTTTCACTGTGCTTGAAGCAGGATTTCCCATTCTGTGGTTATTGACATTCCAATATAGAAAAACATCTGTTTCATTTTTTTTCCTAGTTTTTACATTGTTAACTTACAGAGTAAATCATGGACAGAAGTTCCCATCAATGATTTCTTTAAAAATTGAATTTATTGGGGTAACATTAGTCAATAACATTGTATAAATTCCAGGCTCACAACATTATAATTAGACATCTGTATACTCTTGTGTGTTCATCACCTAAAGTCCAGTTACCTTGCACTACCATATATTTGACCTCTTTTACCCACTTTGCCCTACCCATACCCTATCTCCTCTGGTAACCACCATTCCGTTTTCAGTATCTATGAGCTTGTTTTTGTTTGTTGCTTTTTATTTTATATCCCACATATGAGTGAAATTTTGCATTTTTTCCTTTTCTGTCTGACTTATTTCACTTAGCATGATGCTCTCAAGATCCACCAATGTTGTTGCAAATGGCAAGATTTCATCTTTTTATAGCTGAGTGTTGTTCTATTGTATGTATGTACCACATCTTCTTTATCTAGTCATCTGTCGAAGGACACTTAGGTTTTTTACATGTCTTGAATATTGTAAATAATGCTGTAATGACTATAGAGGTACATATATCTTTACG
This sequence comes from Mormoops blainvillei, assembly GCA_004026545.1. Taxonomy (NCBI): domain Eukaryota; kingdom Metazoa; phylum Chordata; class Mammalia; order Chiroptera; family Mormoopidae; genus Mormoops; species Mormoops blainvillei. The sequence goes on along the minus strand of PVJD01013973.1, from coordinate 9,787 downwards.
AGTAAGTGTTTTCAAATATCTTAGGTCAATATCCAAAACAGAGATTACTGGGTCATATAGTAGTCCCATTCTTAATATTTGAGAAATCTTTATACTGTTTTCCATAGTGCCTGCACCAATTTACATTCCCACCAGCAGAATATGAGGGTCCCTTTTTCCCACATCTTCTCCAACAGTTGTCATTTTTTTTCTTTTTGTTAGTAGCCATTCTAACAGGTATGAGGTGTTATCTCATTGTAGTTTTGATTTGCATCTCCCTAATAGTTAGTGATGTTGAACATTTTTAATATATCTGTTGGCCATCTATATATAGGTCATCTGACCATTTTTTCCTTATTTTATTTTCAGTGTTATTTTGTATTGGTTTCAGGCATACAGCATAGTGATGAGATAATCACATACTTCACAAAGTGTTCCCTCTGATATTTCCAGTACCCACTCGTCACCATACATAGTATTCTCAATATTATTGACTATATTCCCTATGCTGTATTTTACATCCCCATGGCTATTCTGTAACTACCAATTTGTACTTCTTAATCCCTTCACCTCTCTCACCCAGTCCCCCAAACTTCCTACCCTCTGGCAGCCACCAGTCTGCTCTCTGTGCCCATGGATCTGTTTCAGTTATATTTGTTCATTTATTTTATTCTTTAGATTTCATGTATAAGTGATATCATATGGTATTTGTCTTTTTCTGACTGACTTATTTCACTGATCATAATACCCTCTTGGTCCATGCATGCTGTTGCAAATGGTAAGATTTAATTTTTTGATGGCTGAGTAACATTCCATTCTATATATGTACCACCACTTTTTTATCCACTTGTCTATCGATGGGCACTTGGGCTGCTTCCATATCTTGGCAATTGTAAATATCACTACCGTGAACATAGTGGTGCATATATTTTTTTCTAATTAATGTTTTGAGTTTCTTTAGATATATACCTACAGGTGGAAATGCTGGGTCATAAAGCTGTACCATTTTTAATTTCTCGAAGACCAGTCTTACTGTCTTCCATAATGCCTCTGCCCATTTTTTAATGGAGTTATTTGTTTTCTGGTTGCTGAGTTGTATGAGTTCATATATATATTGGATATTAGCCACTTATTGGAAGTATATTTGCAGGTATCTTCTTTTATTTGATTGGTTGCTTTTTTGTTTTGTCGATGGCTTCTTTGTTTTATAGTTTGATGTAGTCCTATTCATATATATTTTTTCTTTTGTTTCCCTTGCCTTTGGAGTCAAAGTCACAAAAATAACTCAGATCAATGTCCATAATTTTAGTACCTTTGTTTTCTTCTATGTATTTTATTTTTCAGGTGTTATGTGCAAATCTTTAAATGATTCGAGTTAATTTTTGTATGGTATAAGAAAGTGGTCTAATTTCATTCCTTTGCATATGACTGTCCAGTTTTTCCAACAGCATTCATTAAAGGGACTTTCCTTTCTCCATTGTATATTCCTGACTTCTTCTCAAAAAATAGTTGCCTGTATATGTGTGGGTTTATTTCTGGGCTCTCAATTCTCTTTTACTGGTCTGGGTGTCTGTTTTTCACCATCAGTGATTTTGAATGTCCTTGAAGTATGGGTTATATTGGGCTGACCAAAAGCTCAGTTTAGTTTTTTCCATAAAATAAAATACACATTTTTCATTTTCACCAATAACTATTGATTTGGATATTCTGAGTATGCTGGCCTTCTCCCGCTATTGGCTTCTAGTGGGTAGAGACCAAGGGTGCTGCTAAATATCTTCCAATGCATAAGACAGCCCCACAACAAAGAATTATTTGGCCAAAATGTCAATAGTACCAAGAAAGTTCACAAACCATTTTTTCAATCAGTCACAGTCCCTTCTCTGTATACTTCACAAATCTTTGTTTGCATTTCACTTGCATTTTTACCTCTCTTGAAATAATAAAGCATAATACACCAAAAATGTTGCATATTTTCTTCCATCTGCAATATTAAAATGGCTGCACAAAAATTCACCAGTTTTGCTAAGTATTTTTTAAATGCACGCTCATATAACAACTGTCACAATAAAATCTAACAAAATTGTTTCAAATGAAGTTAAAGGCAGCTAAGCACTACTGGAGCCATGTTACAGAAAAAACTTAATGAACTTTTTGTTCAGCCCAATATTTTCAGCGGAGATCTAACTGAATATATAAAACAGGTGAGAAGGTTAATAAAAAATAGAAATTAATTAAATGTTTAATATGGAGTAAAAATTATGATGGAATCCATGACAAATTTGGTTTTGGATATGTATAACCTGTGGTGTCAAGACATCCAAAAAGATATCAGTAAGGAAATTGAAAATACTGGACTGGAATTTGGGAGAAAGTTCAGAGCTATATTGTCAAGGAAGAAAAAGAGAAGAAAATAATGTTGGAAAATAGCCCTGGGTCTTATTCATATGTATAATTGCAACACATAGCATAATGCTCGCAAATCGTAACTACTCAGTAGATATATGCTGAGTACAGGAATGAAAAAAATCAGTTTCGTTTAATATAAAGAATAAGGGGAAAAGTCAGAGAAAGGATGATCAGAGAGGCAAGAGTTTCCTTGGCATTAAATTCTTGAAAACAAAGTTCTGGAAAGTTTAACTGATAAGCAGTTTTGAAAAAACAATCTATATTAAATGAAAATATAAGGCAAAATTGAGAGAACAAGAGTAGTATTTTTGTACCAATTTCTATTTTCTACATGTCACCTACAAAATAAATTTTATGATATACAGGTGTGGGCAAAAGTGGGTATACAGTTGTTCATATGAAAAATAATATAATAATCAATAAATAATAGTACAAGAATAAACTCTGTTTCACATGCTACGACTGTAAATCTACTTTTGCCCACCCCTGTATACTTTTCTCTGTAGCATTACCTGGGCCTTATTGCCTATCAAATCAAGCTGCTACACTATTTCATCCCTCTTCAGGTTTATAAATGGAAGACTTAAGATATCTATAGAACCATCTGGGTGGCCTCTTATTTTTCCTTTAACGTGGTGACTGAGTGCTTTCTAAGCACACATGCAATCAGTAGTTGATGAAAAAACTTCATTCAGAGTAACTTTATTACTCTGGTAATAAAACATTTAGAAGAATAAAAAAAAAGTCTATAGAACTAAATGTAATTGGCACTGCACCGTGTAATTTTTACTCTCCCATTTTTTTCATCGGCAAATTCATCCATGACTTTAGATGAGTATTTTCCAACAGACCACCAGCTTCCAAGTGAAAATTTTTCTTTGCTATTACATTAGCTACCCGAACGACACTAGGCCTTATCTTCCTATTGAAATGTAAGTGGTTTTTGTTTAATTAAGTAAAGTTATTAATGCAAACAATATCATAATTGTAACCAGTTTTCTTTAGAAAAAAGTTTATTGTATTTCCAGGCTACCAATATAATTTATTTTAATTATGTTTTATTTAGCATAGCATCATTCATCTGATCTTTAAAACTGTACCCTACTTAGAAGCCACTTTTACATTTTATAAAAGGAAATGTAATTCCATGACATAAATTAACTTCCAAAAATATCCAAAAATATTTGAAATCTCAAATTGAAATTTTAAATGATAGCTAAATTTATCTTTCTGAGTTGGGTAAATGTATCAACTACAGAATGATAATAGAAAGACTATTTTCATTTCACATGCTTAGACTTTTACCTATTTTTCATAAAAAACTAGCCATTTAAAACCTTTGGGATTTACTAAATCATTTTGTGATCAAGATATATTTTGCAACAGGAAATGTATTGATAGATGAATTTAAAGCACATTAAAATCTTCGACTTAATTTTATCAAAAATAAGAGTAGCTGGTTTACTTGTCCTCTGCCTTTTCTAAAACTCTGCTGCTCAGTGAAACAATAATCATCTTACTTTAAAACCATTTTGACTACGTTATTGCCCTATTCAAAAGCCTGTAGTTTCTTGCCACTACTTTTTGTAAGGTTTCTATTATCAAGTATCTATGGTCTGCATTGGCTCTCACTTTCCTAGCTCATTATGCTCCAATTCGCCAACTTTATTTTTAGATACTCTCTAACATGAGTTTCTCTCTCCAGCCAAGAAAACTAACTTCTCATTCTGAACGAAACTTTCTTACTTCTGTATATCTGCTTCCACAGGTTAACACTTAATTGTTCAGTGACCATTCCCTGGATACATTTATACTTGATTTCTATTAAAGACTTGATTTTAAAAATATTCTATGGCAGGGATTCTTCCTTAATTAGCACAAATCATACATACCGTATTCCTCTACCATTGATTTATACAGCTTGCTCTACATAATCAGCATTTATTTATACATTCATTTTACACATTATTATTGTCATTTTCACAGTTGTCTCTCTCTCTAGGTAACTCATTATGACCTGATTTCACTCTAGTTCATATGTCGCTCTAAATTGGAATTCTAAGGCACATTAATCCAGCACAGCCATTACCATGAGACAATATTATATCAAGTAGAGAACACTGACTCTGGAGACATAGCCCGCATTCCAGTCCTAGCTGCAACACTTACTAGTGATTTGACCTCGGGTAATTTATCTAATATTTATGAGCCTCCATTTCTCCACATCTAAAATGGGGTAATAGCAGTAGCTGCTTCATAACATTAATTTGAAGATTAAATTAGATTAGCATATAGGAAGCATTGAGTGACTGAAGGTTTAACAGCAATATTATAGCCCATCCTATGATATTAATACTGTTGCTGACAAAAGATCCCTTGTTTCTGGGCAACAGCTGTCATAATCTTGTTGCCCTTTGCAGATTTTCTCCATTGCATGTGTACCCTACTGCCTATATCCTCCTAGACCACCACTCTCACAGTTGTTTACATTATCCTCTTTCCTCTATCCCTCTGAAATCAGTTCTGCATTCCTAAGGATTTGCTGAGAGATTGTTTTTCCCATGTGGCCCCATCCACTTTGATGGCAGTAGGCAGATATATTCACAATGTTAGTCTGGGTTTCATAAATTCTGCGTAGAGTTTGAAAGTGTTAAGTCCCGTCAGGAAGATACAGAGATAATGATATAGGAGTTCAGAAAAGTGGGTACTTTTATAAACTGTCAACTACAAAGATGCTGCAGTCTTATAAATTAATTTACTTATTCTTCCTTATTTATGGTAGGATATCTGATAGGCAAATTTGTGAATAAAGAATTAAAAATTGGATATTTAAGCAATGCTTCCAATGATAATTTTAGCTAAAAACTTTACTAAGTCAATTAAAGATATGGACAAAACTCTAATTTATTGCTAATGAGCATGTAAACTAGTTATACAGTCACTTTGGAAAGTTACTTGACAATCTCATCAATTAAAAATATGTCTACTTTATGACCCCAAAATTTATTACTAGGTATATACTGAAGAAAAATGAAAATGAGTGCACGTGTCCGAGGAAAGATTTGCACAGGTATGCTCTCAGCAACTTTACTGATATAGGCCAAACAAGAAACTCAAAAAACAAACCAAATATCCATCAAGCTGGAATAGATAAACAAATTGTGGAATAGTCATAAAATGGAATACTATCCAGCAATAAGAAGTACAACCTACTGACATATGGAACATCATGGATGAATTAAAAAATTACAGTATGTCAAACCAAAAATGAAGCCAGACAGAAAAGAGGGTATGTTATATGATGCAAATTATATGGAGTTCTGTATCAAGCAAGGCTAATTGTGGTGGTAGAGATCAGAAGAGTTTTAACATTAATGGAGTATTTACTGGGAAAGATGTTGTCTGAAAAGCAGCATCTTTGGGGGTGGTGAAAATATTGATCTAGATAATTGTTACACAAATATGTATATATAGGTAAAATTTCTCCAGGAAATATGCATTTTACTATATGTAAATTAGAGTTTAATAGACAATGCAAAAATGCAAAGCAACAAAGTGGGAGATGTCTTGTAAAAGCTGACTTCTACGATGTGTAAGTAATGTTTGTGTGTGGAGTTGGAAGAATATAAATAACATAGATATATAGTTTATATATATAAATTTGTTTTTTAATCATCTCACCTATGCTGGAATGAACTTTACTTCTTTAGTTATTAATTTTTATTTTTTTAACTATATCAAAATTGTGCTGCATTATCACCGTTGGCATTGGGCTCCTGATGCCTCAAGACAAATGTTTACAAGTCTTAAAATAAAACTTATTACTGGCTTGTTACACAGCAAAACATTTATCTAAGGATCACTTAATAGGAGGATAGTTGACTATTGGTCTAGTTTACTGACTTGATCTCGTTCCGGTTTTGAAGCCCATAGCATCATGGAAGACTATTTTTGTGGACACATACATGACCGCATTGTATAGTTTTAAAGGTTCTTTTACAAGTATTCATGTCTTAAGGCTAATGTTGTATTTCAGTATTTTAAAACAAATTAGCAAATACCATAGTGCTGACAAAGAAATAAGCTCTGACTTATTTGAAGTGAGGTCTCTCTCTTGTCTATTCCCTCCATCATTCAATCAATTTTTAAGCTTTATGAAGGTTTTTTTCATGCTTCTGTCAAATACAAGCTTTTTTAAAACTGTTGTTCCAGTACAGTCATCTCCATTTTCCCCACACCGCTCCCCCCTAATCCATCCCCACCTCCCACCCTCTATCCTACTCCCCTTTGGCTTTGTTCATGTGTCCTTTATACATGTTCTTTGACTACCCTTCCCATTTTCCCCTCGTTGTCCCCTCCCCTCTCCCCTCTGGTTACTGTCAGTTTCTCCTTTATTTCAATACCTCTGGTTTTATTTTGCTTGCTTGTTTGTTTTATTGATTAGGCTCCAATTACAGGTGAGATCATATGATATTTGTCTTTCACTGCCTGGTGTATTTCACTTAGCATAAAGCCCTAGAGATCCTTCCCTGCTGTGACAAATGGTAGTAGCTCCTCCTTTCTCTCTGCTGCATAGTATTCCATAGTGTAACTGTACCATAGTTTTTTTATCCACGAATATACTGATGGTCACTCAGGTTGCTTCCAACACTTGGCTACTGTAAATTGTGCTGCTATGAACATTGGGGTGCATAGGTTCTTCTGAATTAGTGTTTCAGGATTCTTAGGGTATAATCCCAGTAGTGGAATTGCTGGGTCAAAAGACAGTTCCAGTTTTAGTTTTCTGAGAAATTCCATACTGTTTTCCACAGTGGCTGCACCAGTCTGCATTCCCACCAACAGTACACTGGGGTTCCCTTTTCTCTACATCCTCACCAGCGCTTGTTGTTTATTGATTTATTCATGATGGCCATTCTGACAAGTGGGAAGTGATATCTCATTGTGGTTTTAATTTACATCTCTGTGATGGTTAGTGATGCTGAGCATCTTTTCATATGTTTCTAGGCCCTGTGTATGTGCCCCTTGGAGACGTATCTGTTGAGGTCCTTTGCCCATGTCTTAATTGGGTTGCTTTTCTTCTTGGAGTGGTGTCATGTGAGTTCTTTATATACTTTGGAGATCAAACCCTTGTCCAAGGTATCATTGGAAAATATATTTTCCCATACAGTTGGTCCCCTTTTCATTTTGGTGATGTTTTCTTCAGTCATGCAGAAGTTTCTTGTTTTGATGAAGTCCCATTTGTTTATTCTTTCCTTTATGTCCCTTGCCCTAGGGGACATATCAGTGAAAATATTGCTGCTTGGAATATCTGAGATTTCCCAGCCTATGTTTTCCTCTAGGACTTTTATGGTGCCACAACTTATATTTAAGCCTGTTATCCACCTTGAGTTGATTTTCGTGTGTGGTATAAGTTGGTGGTCAAGTTTCATGTTTTTGCATGTAGCTGTCCAGATTCCCCCCATGCCATTTGTTGAGGAGGCAGTTTTTACTCCATTTTATGCTTCTCCCCACTTTGTTGAATATTACTTGACCATAGAGACATGGGTTTGTTTCTGTGCTCTCTATTGTGTTCCATTGATCTATGTGTCTGTTCTTATGCCAGTACCAGACTGTTTTGTTTACAGTGGCCTTATAATATAGTTTCCTATCAGGTATTATGATACCTCCTACTTTGTTCTTCTTTCTCAAAATTGCTGTTGCTATTTAGGGTCACTTAAAGTTCCATGTAAATTTTTGAAATGTTTGTTCTATATCTGTGAAATATGTCATTGGTATTTTAATAGCAATTGCATTGAATCTATAAATTGCTTTGGGTAGTTTGGACATTTTGATGATGTTAATTCTTCCAAACCATAAACATGGTACATGCTTCCATTTATTTCTGTCTTCCTTAATTTCTTTCTTCAGTGTTTTGTAGTTTTCTGAGTACAGGCCTTTTATCTCCTTGGTTAGGTTTATTCCTAGGTGTTTTATTTTTCTTGTTGCTGTATCAAATGGGATTTTTTCCCTCATTTCTGTTTCTGATATTTCATTGTTGGTGTACAAAAATGCCTTTGATTTCTGAATATTGACTTTGTATCCCACTATTTTGCCAAATTCACTTAGTAGGTCGAGTAGTTTAATATTGGGATGAGAAATATCTAACCACATGAGTGTAGAGGGAAGTTAAACATTAAACATGCTGTACAAAGCTACTCCACAAGAGAACGCTCTTATACAAGTTTGTTTTTGTTTAAATAAATTTTGGCTGACATTTAATGAACACTGACATGTCAAAATAATTAATAACAACTAACAATTGTGTAGCACTCTCTAATTTACAGAGTGCTTTTTGCAGGTTTTGTCTCATCTGGTAGCCTATTATATTTGGACAGGATCATTTAATGGAATCTTTTGTTTATAGAGTGTCCCATCAACATAGTCTTGTTACTTGACTAGAACCATTATAGATATGACAATCTGGACTTTAATTCTGAATATACCATTGTCTCTTTCATTTTGGTTTTGTGGAGAATTAAGTTGGTTACCATAAATGGAATTTTTTAGATAGCTACAGTTTATCATTCAAAACACCAAGACTAAATTGTAATCACTATTAAGAGGAATCATTATAAAAGCTACATAAAATTTTATCACCTATCACCTTTTTACAAGTCATGTTTGACATTTTTGTAATCCTCACCTGAGGATACATTTCTTGGTTTTATATATAGAGAGAAACATTGATCAGTGGCCTCCCATATACACCTCAAATGAGAATCAAACCCAAAGGCTATGTGTATGCTCCCCAACAGGGAATTGACCCTGTGATCTTTTGGTGCATGGGACGACGCTCCAACCAACCAAGCTCCACCAGCCAAGGATTGACAAGTTTTATAGTTATAAAGTAATGCATGACCACATTATAATATTTGGAAATACAGAAATGTGAGAAGGAGAAAACAAAAAGCATCCATATTCCTACAATTCAAAGATTAACACTGTTAATATTTCAGCCTATTTACAGAGAAATATATTTCTATATAAATATAGTTATGTATTAATCATAGACTTTACATACTGTTTTATCTTGCTTTTCAAATCAATATTATATCATGATAATAGGTTTCCTATCACTCCATGTCTAGACATACTATAAAATTACTAGTCATATTTTCTATATCCTTTTTATCTACCTTTTAAGGTAATTGTGAAGTAATTGTGTTATAATTTAATTAAATAAATGTTTAATCAGTTTTGCAATTATGTTTACATTAAAAATTAAGGATGCTTAAATTATAAATAACAGACTTCAATCTATTCTCATAAATCTATATATCATACTATATAATTTATAAGGGAGAATTGAACAACCATTCAGTGAATAAAGAATTTATGCTATGTAGTTGGAGATAATCTTTTA
>PVJD01013972.1:0-29702 GCA_004026545.1 Mormoops blainvillei | reverse complement strand
AATGCTGGTTTGGTAGAGGTATATTCTTTTAGACTTCTTTTGTCTGGGGAACTCCTTATTTCTCCAATTTTAATTGAGAGCCTTGCTGGATAGAGGACTCTTGGTTGCAGGACTTTACTTTTCATTACTTGGAATATTTCTTGCCATTCCCTTCTGGCTTGTAGCGTTTCTGTGGAGAAGTCAGCTGCTAGCCTTATTGGGACTCCCTTGTATGTTACTTCCTGTTTCTCCCTTGCTGCCTTTAAGATTCTCTCTTTGTCCTTGATATCTGCCATTTTAATTATGATGTGTTGTGGAGTGGGTCTCTTTGGGTTCCTCTTGATTGGGACCCTCTGTGCTTCCTGGACTTGTGTGACTTTTTCTCTCAAATTAGGGATTTTTCCATCATGACTTTTTCAAACATGTTTTCTATCCCTTGCTCCTCTTCTCCTTCTGGTATTCCTGTTATACAGATATTATTACATTTCATGTTGTCCTGCATTTCCCTTAACCCCTCTTTGTTCTTTTTGAGCCTTTTTTCATTCTCTTGCTCTTTCTGGGAGTTTTTTTCTACCACGTCCTCCAGCTTGCTGATTCGATCCTCTGCTTCATCTGGCTTGCTTTTCATTCCTTCTACTGTGTTCTTCAATTGAGAAATGTATTCTTCATTTCCTCTTGGTTCTTGTTCATAGTTTCTAAGTCATTTTTTGGGCTGATATAGTTTACAGTAAGTTCCTCATAGTTTCCCTGTAGTTTTTTGTAATTCTCACTGAGCTCACTGAGTTCATCGAGCTTCCTTATAACCCTCGTTTTGAACTCAATATCTGACAGTTTACTTGCCTCTATTTCATTTAGTAGTCTGGGGGGATTCCTCCTTTCCTTTTGATTGCGGGTTTTTTCTTTATCTTCCCATTATTTGTCTGCCCGAGCAAAACCACAAAGCCTAGGAAACAAGCCCACAACTGCAAAATAACTCCTCCCTGCAATCCCACGCTCAACAGCAAATCAACCAATATTAAAAAGGCAGTAAAGACATTAAAACTCTTATAAGAAAGGAGAGACATAAACTATAGTATAAAATCTAGTGAGTTAATATGCACCAACTTGATGGATAAGAAATGAATGTTAAAAAGCTATGTAGTAAAGAAAGTATTGCAAATCATGGAGAAGACCATAGTGGATTTAGTCTCAGTAGCCTCTAGTATTTACCGTTGTTTTTTCTTTCTGAATCCACCTCTGTTGATGTCAAATGTTGACCCCATCTGACCTTAGGCATTCTGTTTGAGACTTCCTAGGGCCTACTGTCTGTGGCTGTCTCCTTCAGTTATTAATCTAGTCTCTCTGCACTCAGCAGTCAGGCTTAAGCACCATAGGGTGGGGCAGAATCTCTCCTGGGGTTGGGGCTAATGTTTCCCCTCAGGCTGTTGCTGCTCAGAGGAGAGTGTTTTGTGTGAGCTCGATGGCTCCTGCCTTATGAGGGATGATTCAGTACCACGATCCCGGAGGCTACTCTCTCAGTTCTCTCCCCAGAGTCTCCATCCCCAGTGTCTCCTCAGGTGTCCCTAGCCCAATCTGCCCTCATCTTTGCCAGAGCTCAGGGTAAGTGGCTGCAGATGAAAATTTTTGTGTTAGCCCTCTATACAACTCTTTCAGTTTCCAGCCTCCCATCTTGGCAGAAAACAGCCCTGCCACTTTTCACAGCTGGCTGTTATCTCTGTGTTTTTTGGGTTCTGGTGCTGTAGGCTGGGGATCCCCACTTATGGTTTAGACCCTGCTCTTCTCAGGGGGATCCAACTGGCCGCTTAAATATCCCTCTGGTGCTGCCACCTGAGGGTGCCCAGCCAGCCTTCTCGTGTCTCTGCCACACTCTTTACCAGTCAGGTTGTGCTGAACTAATTCTTCTGTCTGTCTGAGGTTGTAAGACTTCTCTCTCACTGTTGTTCAGTTGTTTGTTCCAGTTGATTTCTCCACAATTTAGTTATAATTCCACATTGGTCCAGGGAGGAGGTCAGTGTGACTTCCACTCACTCCTCTGCCATCCTGAGTCACCCTAAAGAGCCATTCCAGTGAGAGATCCAAGGCTGGATTCCTAGGAGACTCCCTTGAAGTCACTTGTCCTTATTTGTACACCATTGCCTGTATATAAAGCTTGGCATATTGGATGCCAGTGGGCTCAGTCCCAAGTGCAGGTATGTTCTGTTTAAATAAGTGCTTTAAATATTGTTGAGAAGACATTAAAATATATAGAGACACTTAAAAAGAAAAGGCCTGCTTTCTGGCTTCTCAAAAAATTGGGAGATCTGGCAACAATGGACACCCTAATTTTTCTCTGTTCTCTCCTCCCAGCCCCACCACCCTCCCATTCTCTGCTCAAAAATCCTAGTCCATTTCATTTATTTAGATTTCCTGCCTGGCCCCACTGGGACTTGAGTCTTCTACCTCAGATCATAAGACTGGTAGCCTGTTTGTTTAGATTTCCTTTATTTAGAGTACATTTTAAAAGGATTTCCTGCTTCTGAGTTTTTGTCTTACTGTCAGTAATGCGGTGGGTAAAAGTAGGTTTACAGTTGTGAGTACACAAAACAGAGTTTATTCTTGTATTATTACCTATTATTGTATTGTTTTCCATATGAACTGTAAACCTATTTTTGCCCACCCCTGTATAATATAACCACCCTAATAGCAAAAGACCAAAAAGATACTTTCTTTAAACATGTACCAGTGGTATAAATAGAGAAGGTAGAGAGTGAAAGCATTAAAAGAACTGTGAATGGAAAAAATTGCAAATTAAGAAATAAGTTAGGAAATTTCACCAACAGACTCAGAAATCCAAAACCCATTAAAATGAATCTGTAATTTGAGAGAACCTGAATCTCATTAAGCTTTTAACCTGGAGGAACTAATTTTATGGTGAATCCTCAAAATAAACTAGTTCAAAAAATGTGTGCTAATATAACTGAATGTTACATACTACAAGCCAGTTAAATAGTGGGATATAACCACCACAGTGAAGTCCCTGGTTGCGTATCAGGAATTCCTAAACTTGGAATCACCTTGGAAGCTTAAAAAAAAAAAAAGAAAAGAAAATACTGATGTTTGAATCCACTCTAAGGATTTAGGGTTTCATTGGTGTGCAATTTGGCCTGGATGTTGGTTGGGATTTTTAAAAGTTCCCCAGGTGCTTCTAAAATGTGACAAAATTTAGAGGCACTGCTGTAGACATTACTTTGGCTATAATTAAATATTGGGTTGGCCAGAAAGTTCATTTGGTTTTTCCTGTAAAATGACTCTAGTAGTGCTTAGTTTTATTTAACTTCATTTGAAATAATTTTATTAGATTGTATTGTAACAGCTGTAATATCAGCGTGCATTTAAAAAAAAACTGATCAAAATTGGTGAATTTTTGTGTAGCCATTTTAATACTGAAGATGGAGGAAAATATGCAACATTTTCTGTATATTATGCTTTATTATTTCAAGAAAGGTAAAAATGCAGTTGAAATGCCAAAAAGAAAAAAAAAAAGGTCTGTGCAGTGTTTGAAGACGGTGCTGTGACTGATCGAATGTGTCAAAAGTGGTTTGTGAAGTTTCATGCTGGAGATTTCTTGCTGGATGGTGCTCCACGGTTGGGTAGACCAGTTGAAGTTGAAAGCAATCAAATCAAGACACTGATTGAGAACAATCAACATTCTACCACATAGGAGATAGCTGACTGTGGAGGGCAGAACTAATGAAATGGCATTGGTCCGGTCAAGATAGCATAAAGTATAGAAAACAAAGTGGAGTCACTCATGTCAACCACGATGGCTACCAGTCAGCCATGACACTTTGGTTCAAGAGGAAAACTACTTAAGTCACATTAAACACATCTGGCAAGGAGACACACCTAAGGTACCTGTACACATGACCAGAACAGCCATCTGCAGAGCAGGATCACCCATAGATAGGACCCTGGGGAAATTCCCTACTTGCCATCAGGGATGCCAGGTCACTTATCAAGATACCCAGAAGGGTGGAGTACGCCACTCAAGGGATTAACTGAGGCACGTTCCAGACCACTGCTGAGACAGCTGAGCTCCACACACCAGACTGCTGCTCCACGCCACGCTGATCTCCCTCGGCATTGGCCGCTGGAGGTTCTGCCCTGCTGGACTGAGGACTTCCGTCTACCCCAGTGCCCACCTGGCTCCAGAGATTCTTCCTTGCAAGACGCTGACAGCTCCCTTAACCCACTGTACTGTCTCCCGGACCTACAGACTGAGACTCTGCGACTTAAGGCCGTTATCCCCTAATTCTCTCCTGTGATGTTATTACTGATTGTTTCTGAGTGATTAGTGTTGTTATTAGGTTTGGCTTAAATCAGATTTGGATTAAGTTTGCATTAACAAAAGCTGAGTGAACCTGCATTAATAAAATCCAAGTGAATTGTCATTCCCTATGTTGGCTCCCTGTTGTTTCTCTCTGCCAGTGTCACCTGTAGGACTGGTGGTTGTACAGGCAGCTTGGTGCTTTTGGTTCTTAAGGCGCAGGTCAGCATGATCTGAGTGGGGACTGAAGCGTGGCTTATAGGAAAGACTATATCGTGAACACACGGCTGCGACACCGTGTTCATACTCAAAATACCCAAGTCAATAAAGTTATTGGTGAAAATGAAAAATGTGCCTTTTATTTTATGGAAAAAGCTAAACGGACTTTTTGGCCAACCCAATGTTAGGACTATTGCCTCTCAAAGCCACTGGTAGTTCTTGAGAGCGAGACAAATCCTGTGCATATTCCCACAGGCAGAGGGAGAAGGTCGGGGAGCAACTTCTCCAAAAGGTACATCAAGTCATTAAAATGAGGATTTGAATTAATAGCAGCCCAGAGGGAAAATCTTTTTACCCCAGATCCTTTTACTCCTCAAGGGAGCTTCTACGCAAGTTAATTCCTGAACTGAGCCTTGATACCCTCATTTGTAAAATGGAGAGAATAATTCCCCTAGAGGGCTGTTCTGAAGATGAGATAATGTACATGAAGCAATAGTTGGTTAATAAAGGTAACTCCTTATTAATCTAATACTCAGTGATTATAGTTTTTCCTGAAAGCCATTGCCAATAATTTTTGCTAATAATCTCCCTCCTCTTTTATGTTACACAGCACTCCAATTCCAAATGCTTTATTTCGTGTTGTTCTAGAATTATTCAGTGAATGTGGTTCTACTGGATAGACAAGGGAAATTAAATAGACCATTTACCAGCAATGATAAAATTTGCTTCCTTCTCACAGAATTGAATACTCTGTTGAGAGACTTGAACCTAAAATTGTCAGAAGAAACCAACCAAAAATTTCAAAATCATATCCAGAAAATCAATGGGTCAGCAGTTGAAGAGTGGGTTATGAAATAGCATTTTTTAAAGGTAGAGTACTCCATATTTTGTGTATTACTTTATTATTGCAACTATAAACAAATTACACAAACTTGGTGGCTTAAACAATGCAAATTAATTACCTTATAGTTCTCTGTGTTACGAAAGGTAACAGAATATACCTCCCCAAAATACGCCACTTTGGTATAAATTATTTTGAGCTGTAGGAACTTGAAAACCAGCAAATGAAGCAAGAGAATTTCTCTGAACTCCCTTTATCTGCCTAAAGACAGAATCTCCAAAAGGAACCCAATTGTTGTAAATCCCCTAGAAGGAATTTCACCAACTAGGAAAGATTGAGTCTTATCACTGGAAAGAAGATTAAAAGTCAACATCATATCCAAACAAACTTTGTCACAATCATATCTCCCATCTATTCTTCTAAAGGCCTATTCATCTTTCATAACCATCATTTGTTCTACCCTAAGAGGTATTTATATCCCCCATTCCCTTTCCCTATTAAGATGGAATTTAATCCTGAATTCTAAAGCTACCTCGAGTTACTCATATTCCCTCGGTATCTCCCATGCATGCATGGGGTCGATATATTAATAAACCTGAATTTGTTTTTCCTTTGTCAACATGTCTTTTAACACTGGGGTTAAGGGGGGGGGGGACTCAGTCAAGAACTCAGAAAAAAAGAAATCAGAAAGGTAGAGGAAAAATTATTTTTCCTCCCCTACAGTTAGAAATATGACAGGGATCTCAGTAGGCTAACAGCAAAGCGCTGGCAGGGTACGTTGCTTTCTGGGTGCTCAAGGGGAGAGTCCCTTACCTTGCTTTTTCCAGCTTCCAGCGTCCGCTTTCCTTGACTCTCAGCTTTCTCCTATTTCTTCAGAGCTAGGATGGTGAAGCAGAGTCCATCTTCATGCTGCCAACTCCCCGGTTTTCTATATGAAGGTCGTCTCTGACTGCTCTCTTGCCTCTCTCTCTCCCACTTTTAAAGACACTTGTGATTCAAATGGGCCCACCTGGATACACCAGGGTGCCCTCCCTAGTTTAAGATTAGCTGATTAGCAATTTATTCCACCTGCTCACTCATTCCCCTTTGCCATGTGACAGAACATATTAATACAGCAAAAAACTATAGAAAGAGAAGTCAAGCTAGAGTGCCAATTAGTTTGCATTATGTGATCATCTTAGATCACATAGCTTCCTGAGAAGCTCCTTAAGGATCAAGAGTTTGTAAAGAAGTAGGGTCCGATACAAGACAGATTAAGATAATAGTAACTGACAAGTCATGCAAGCACGAAGGTAATCATGCCTCCTCTCCTCCATACCAGATCCATGGCAGACATTGCTCATCAACATGGCATAATTGGAAGCTTAGGATCCTTCTGCACCCAGTACGTTAAAACAATCACCAGTTTAGTCAATTGGACTTGGCTAACAAACTGAAATCTACTTTCCATCCTAAATCAGAAAAATTGTAGTGGCAAGAGGCTTTCTCTTTTTTTTTTTTTTTTTGGTCATAAGGTGTTGATCTGATATTTTTAAATCGGCAGACAAAAGGAATCTAAAGAACAATATAAATGAACAAACGAAACAGAATGTGACTGACAGATACAGGACACAGACTGATAGTTACCGGAGGAGAGGGGAGTTGGGAGACTGGGTGAAAAGGTGAAGGAATTCAGAAGTACACATTGGTAGCTACAAAATAGTAATGGGGATGTGAACTGCAGCATAGGGAATATAGTCAATAATATTGTAATAATCATGTATGATGCCAGGTGGGCACTGGAAACATCAGGGGGAATATTTTTAAAGTATGTGATTATATAACCACTACGCTATACACCTGAAACTCGCACAAAATAATATTGAATGTAAAGTGTAATTGAAAAAATTGAAAATAAAAGGACTCCAAGCTGAGCTAAATAAAGAGCTCATATTATGACAGTAAAATAAGTGAAATTAATTCAATCTTGACAGAAATCAGTGTTTCTATGACTCCTTTTAGAGAATCCATACAGTAATTAAGAAAATCTGCATTTCTTACTGGTCCTGCCCACATAACACAAAGCCTTCTCTTGAGATTTATTATAATGCATCTTTTTTCCTATGAGAATATGTTGCTTAGATAAAGCTTTGAATACATGTTGATATGTGGGTATTTAACATTTTTTATTATTTTAAAATAAAACACTACAGCCCTTTACAAGTACAGTTAAAAGTAATCCATGATCATGGTAGAGAATCTAGAAAAATCAAAGAAGAAACAAAGGAGAAAAGCCACACATAACTCTATCCATCAAAAATAAATTTTGATGCTTATTCTACCAGGTGTGTTTACATTCATTCATTCATTCATTCATTCAATGTATTTTTATTGTGTCTCTGTGCCAGAAACTATTCTAGGCTTTGAGGGTACAGCATGAATAAAACAGACAAAAATCAATGCTCCCAGTGAGCTCAGTTATGTACCAAAAAAATACATTTTTAAAACCAAAATGATACTATGTTTTACGTTTAACTGGCTTTTTCTATATGGTTATATTTTTAAAGATTTTATTTATTTATTCTTAGAGATAGAGAAAGGGAGAGAGAAAGAGAGGGAGAGATACATTAATCAGTGACCTCTCATGTGTCCCCAACTGGGGACCTGGCCCACAATCTAGGCATGTGCCCTGACCGGGAAGTGAACCTACAGCCTTTAGGTTTGCATCTAGCACTCAATCCACTGAGCCACACCAGCCAGGACTATATGGTCATTTTTTTTTTTTAACTGTCCCCCTAGTATTGTCAGCCTTTTAAAATTTTCCCAGTAGTCTTGACTGAACTAAAGTCTAAGATGAGTACGGACTGCTACTTAATTGGCAGTCTTGTCTGACTTCTAGCTCCACAGTGTGATACTATAATCAGAATGCTATAAATTCCTTTGACCACAAAAGGCTACTTAGGGAATTGAAGAGAACATTCTATCTTGTTCCAGTCATCTACTGTTACCTAATGTGTCCCCTTAAAACTCAGGAGCTTAAAACAACATTTTATTATTAGTAACTCTCACAATTCTGGCGTTTTTCTCAGCTCAGGGGGACAATTCTCGGAGTTTGTTTCTTGAGTAGTCTGACAGTTTCTGGTACTGGAATCATCTTGAAGTTTTCTTCACTTACATGGCCCATCGATTCTGGCCATTGGCTGGGATGTCAGCCAAAGTAGTAGCCTGGAACACCTACGGAGAGCCTCCCTGTGTGGCCTGGGCAACTCACAACATGGCGGTTATGTTTACCAATAAAGTATCCTCCAAATCAGAAACTATATCCCCTCTTATGACTTAGCTGTGGAAGTCACATAGGGTCACTTCCACCATAGTAACAAGTTCATCAGATTCCAGGAAAGGAAACGTATACATCTCTTGATAGGAGGACAATCAACATCACATTGTAAGAGGTGGGCCATTTTGTGGTGACCATCTTTGGGAAATGCAGTCTGCCACGTATCTCTGCCTCCTTACACCTTTAATCTGTATGGTTAAAAGCAGGGATAGCAAACTTCCAGGGCCACTGTAAAATTAAGAGAAAAATTCTGTTACTATCAATCATCTCTAAAATAATGTCTCAAAGATTCAATTTAGTAATAAAGAACTGATAATGAAATAATAAACAATCCTAGTTTTCCTGTGTTTATCACATGGATTCACATTTAAAAGTATTAGTTGATGATAAAAAAAAAACACTGGATTTTTTTTCCTTTAATTTGCAAAACTCTCCTGGAGAAAGTGACACATCGCCCTATGTATAAAGCATTCATTTTGGCATCCAAGACTATTAAAATTATAATGTAGGTTTATCAATGCTTAAATGTAATGTTAAGAAGTAGGTTCTAGACATCTGTGGAATCTCTATGTACATCACTGAGAAGGGGTAAACACATTAAAAAGCCAAATAAGAATTTAGAGGAATTATTTAATAAATACCTCCTCAAACAAATCAATTGTTTATTCTTTCATTTCAGCACTTAATGAGCACTTAATATCTGATACAAATACTAAGTAAGCACAGTATAATAGCTATTTAGGCTATATATAAAGTAATATTAAATGACTGATACTATATTATTTTAATAGCACAAGTTAAATTGTGTTATAGTAAATACCATTATGAAGAAGGTTTCTATGAATAAATACCAGATGTATAAATACCACAGCAGAATATCCACGATAACAGTATGCTATTGATCTGATCACAATATACTCTACCTGTTGTACGGAAAATATATTTTCATGTCTCTTTTTAAAAAAAGAGTTACTTTACGGGTTCATAATTGTTTTCCGTCAAAGGGAGAGTCAAGCTGATATAGCAGCTGAAAGCCATACAAGGACACACAGGACAAGTTTCTTTTGTCCTGACATAAAAAAAGTACTCACTTCTTCCTTGGTTGTAATAAGTTATCATATCCTTACTCTAGCATTTAATATAAAGAAGGAGACATTTCCCTCTTTCTAAGTTCAAACCTGTCTCCTTGTAAAATTCACCAATAAATGTTCATTGTTTTTTTTTAAACCTGTTTTCTAACCATGAGCTCATGAACACTAAAGTTCTGGT
Source organism: Mormoops blainvillei (assembly GCA_004026545.1). Classification (NCBI taxonomy): domain Eukaryota; kingdom Metazoa; phylum Chordata; class Mammalia; order Chiroptera; family Mormoopidae; genus Mormoops; species Mormoops blainvillei. The sequence goes on along the minus strand of PVJD01013972.1, from coordinate 19,772 downwards.
TTAAAATTTTTTTAATATCCTTTAGAGTTCATTACATGAGAATGACCACAATGATTTCCAATGACATCGTGCATTAATTGATAAAGTCAGCCTAAGAAGTCTGAGATTCTGCTGCATGACACGCTCGACTCTGTTGACTTAATATGTCATTCACTCAAGCAGTAAAGGAAATGTGGAACAGACAGAAGACTATCACAGACCAACAAAGGGAAGGCCTGTTTTGTTCTCTGTATTTTGTACCTGAGGTTTGGTCTTGCTGCAGAAAAGGGAAACTCTCCCTTCTACCAGGAGCCCGATCACCAGTACTGTGCTGAAGCAAAGATGGTCCTGGCAAAACCACATTTTCCTGAAGTTCTAGATTTTTCTCCCATTGCTAAAGGTGGTTTAAGAAACTTAACATCATCCAGGTATTTTCCGGAAAGTTCGATTTTCTTCCTTGAGTCATATACAATACTTAAACAGGGAGAGGAAATGATGAAAAAGTTTTCTTCTTGTTCTCAGGATAGACTCATCACCTGCATGGATCCAGGAGTAGGGATTAGACACACTTGTGAGCTTTTTCGGGTCTTAACTGGATTTTTTTTTGTACTTTATAAGCTTGAATTTTACATAATCTAGAACAATATAGTTTATGTAGCTTGGGAGTTTTGCCTTAACTTTTGACATGGTAATTACCATTGTGTTTCAACTGTTTTTCTACAGATACTGCAAATGTATAAACTGTATGATAATTACTCATGAATCCCCTCATCTTTTTTAAGTTTTATACACATGATCATAGGCTTTCTTAGGTCAAAGAAGTATGAGAGTCTAGTAGTAAAAAGTTATCATCCCATTTAATGATATAATATCATGGAGAAGAAAAAACAGTGGTGATAACTGTCTGATTCATTCCCAGTTTTCAAAATCTATTGTAAGAACTGGGGTTTCATTTCATGGGCAATGAATATACGTATCTAGAAAATCAATTTCCATAAACCGAGTTAACTGGTCTTTTCATGATGGGCACTGTAATCCCTTGCTCTGGTTCAATTTCCTGTATTTTTTCCTGTATTTGTTCATTCATTTTACCAACATTTATGAGGCACCTAAAATATTCTAAGCCTTGTGTATTGAGCTCAGGGCTCAAGAGGAGTGAGACGAAAAAAGTCCTGGACCTCAGAGAGCTTGAAGTCTAGCAGAGAAACCAGTCACAAAACAATGTGTTTACACAGGATGCATTTAATCATTTATCTAACAAATATTCCAGACACTGAAAAAGGTCATGGAGATAGAGCAAAGAATAAAAAGGATACGCCCTGTTCTTATGAAGTTTAGTCATAGAGATAAGGCCTTAATCAAATGTAACACAGATATAAGTTGAGTGCTGTATAATTTAGAACTCTCTCAGTTCCAAGTGGCCAAAAACCCAGCTTGCACTGGCCCAAACCAAAAAAAAAAAAAAAAGAAGGCGGGGACAGGGGGTATGTTGATTTACTCATGTGGTTAAAAAATCAATGGCTAGTTGAGACATGAGTTGGTGTAGGGGCTCACACAATGTCACCAGGACCTGGTACTTCTATACTTCAGCCTTTTTCACATTTGTTTTGGTTTTATTTCCATGTTCAAGTCTAGTGATACAAGAACAGTGTGTCTATTCTCCCAACAAATAGCCAAATATCCCTGGGTTGCCTCTGATTAGTCCAAGAGAGATCGCGTGCAGATTCCCGAAGCTAACCCTGGCCAGGGGAATGTGGTGCTCTGATTGGTCAGACAATTCATATGCTCACTTACAGAGCTGGGGGTGGGACCAATTTCAGGAGAAGCCGGTGCATTGGGAGTGGGAAAGAGGCATTCCCCAGAAGAAACTGGGGGTGCCTTACCTCTTGATAAGGAAAGGGACTAGCCATTGGCAGCGAACGTACCCCATGCCAGCACGTCTCGCTGTGAACTCCTATTTTATCCAGGAGACAAATACAGCAACCAAAATTTCACCACAAGCAATTTCTATCTGAGATGACTCTCAAAACTTGTCAAAAGGGATTCAGTTCACAGCCCACAGACACACATCTTGATGTTCTCTTTTCCCTTTCCCGCTCACCCTCAACTTTCATGTCCCGTACTGTCTCAGAGCCTCTCTACACACCCTGTTGCCCAGTTCCTATCCAAATTCCTCCCAACTCGACCTCACACCTCTGCTTTCCTTCCTCATTTATTGTGCCAAGTCCCTTTGTCTGGGTCCACTTTTCCATTTCCTCTACTACTTTTCTTCTCTAGTGTAGAGCTTCTAGGCTTACCTGTTTCTAAAGTTTTCACTCCGCTGATTACTCCAACCTGCATAATAAAGTTCAGAAATTCCCTTAAAAGGTGGGAGTGGGAGGGACCAAATGGCTACAGAAGATTGTACTACTTTTAATTGAAGAGATGAAAAATACTACACAACTGCTTACAATGTCTTTCTTTCCTTATCTGCTATCTAAATAATCATACCCCATGGTATGTAAGTTTAAAATGTGATAAGAATTTGGGGGTGGGGTAGAGGAATAGTGGCAGACTTTCGAATTCAGATCTAAAGGATGAACACGAAGGAACTAAATGAATGGGTCTAGCAGGTGAGAGCATGTTCTGGGAAGGAGACTATCATTGGACAAGCCCCTGAGTCTGGAGGAAGGTAGGACCTGTGGACAAGCAGGTGTCTTCAGAATGAGGGGAGCGTGACACAAGACGTGGCCAACAGGCAGGTCAGGTAGCCCTCAAGCAGTGGACTACAAAAACGCAGACACCAATGACCGAACAAGACCATTTGGCACAAAAGATTTGCAGAGTATGCGTCTCAGAAGAAAAGTCCTTAAAATAGTGTTCCTAAGCCTCAGCCTTTTAAAAAAGAACCCCTTTCAAACAGTCCATGCCTGGGTTGTTACACTTACCGCAGTCTGAATTATGTAAGTGCTTGTGAAGGAAGGAATGAAAAGTGCCTTCAGCGCAGTGTCTCTTGGCTGAACTTGTTAAACATCTTTCTGTGATATTCTTAAGTTAGAAAAGGAATCACTGCCAAGATGATTTTGCTGTTATAACCATGATTAGTTCAAGTTTCTATCTAATCTTTCACCGCACAGCTTTTTTGAGAGAAATGTAATGCTGATAGGAGATGAAAGTTGACTTGTTTATTCGCCTAAGGATACAGGCCAAAAAAAAACTTGTTTATTTGTCCAAGTGTTTACTGATAAGGTTGGATTTAAATTCATCATCTTGCAATTTGTTTTCTGTTTCATCCATCTGTTCTTTGTACCGTTTAAAAAATATTTTTCTGGTTTTATTTTTTCAGTTATCTTTATGATTTCATTCTCTTTCCTTTGGTGGCTCATTTTAGTGGTTGTTTTTGGGTTTATAGTGGGCATCCTTTATCTATTACTGTCAACTTTCAAGCGATAATATACTACTTCACAGATAGTATAAAAAATCTTATAGTAGTACACTTCCTTCTCCCACCTGCAGGTCTTTGTGCCATTATTGTCATACATTTCACTTCTATAGCTGTCCCCTCTTATCCACAGGGGAGACATTCCAAGCCCACCCAGTGGATGTCTAAAACTGCGGACTGTATTGAACCCTACATATTTTTTTCCTTTACACATATACATGCTTATGCTATAGTTTAATTTAAAAATCAGGTTCAATAAGAGATTAAAAATAATAACTGAAAATAAAATAGAACAATTATAACATCATAATGTAATAAAGGTTATGTGAACGTGGCATTATTAAGAATAATAAGGGTTACTTGAACACAAGCACTACAATACCAAGACAGTCAATCTGATAACTGAGTCAGCTATTAAGAGACTAATGCGTGGGCAGTGTCTACAGCGTAGATATACTGAACAAAGGAATCATTCATGTCCCGGGTGGGACAGAGCAGAACAGTGCAAGATTTCATCACTCTACTCAGAATGGCATGCAATTTAAAACTTACGAATATTTTACTTCTGGAATTTTCCATTTAATATTTTAGGAACGCAGTTGACCGCAGGTAACAAACTATGAAAAGCAAAACTGCAGATAAGAGGGGAGTACTGTGCATACCTTATAAACCCTATAATACATTGTATATGTTGCATTTTTTCTTGTGAAAGTTATTTTTATCCAGATTTTTAAAATAAGGAGAAAAAAGTCTTTGTATTTACCTATCTATGTGCTATTTCTAGCACTCATTATTTCTCTAAGTAGCCCCAGATTTCTTTCTAGAATCTGCCTAAAAGACTGTTTAAAGTTTCTTTTGGTTCAAGTCCGCTCTGATGAATTCTTTCAGCTTTTATATGCCTGAAAGAAACTTTATTTAACCTTCATTTTTGAGTTCTTTTCCACTTGTTTTAAATTCTAGGTTGACAGCTTTATTTCTTTCAGTACTTTAAGGATATTGTGCCACTGTCCAGAGGTTTACATCGTTTCCCACAAGAAATCTGCTGTCATTTTTCACCTCCACTCCTACCGCCTTCCCCCATCAGCACGCGTTGTGGTGTCTTACTCTCTGACTGCCTTAAGATTTCCCATTGTCACTGATTTTAAGCAATTTGATTATGACATGCCTTGGTGTACCTTTCATGTTTCTTGTTCTTAGAGTTTGTTGAATTTCTTGCATTTGTAAAATCTCATAAAATTTAGAGAATTTCTGGTTACTATTTCTTGAAATATTTTTTCTGCCCATCTCAGAGACTGTAAACACATGTATTATGTCATTTAAAGTTTTCCCATATCTCACTAATTCCCTACTCATTTTTTTGTCTTCTTTTCCTCTGAGTTTAATTTTGGATAGTTTCTGTTGCTATGTTTTTTAAAGTTGTTTAATCTTTTATCCTGCTGAGTCTAATAGACTGTAATTTTCATCTAAAAGATATTATATCTTTTACCTCTAGAAGTTCAATTTGGGTATTTTAAATATTTTTCATGTCTTTATTCAACATGCTCAAGCGTTTCTGTACATTAACATGTGAGCTTATGGAGTACATTTATAACTGCTTTAATATCCTTATTTACTCATTTTATTATCTGTGTCCTTTCTAGATCTGTCCTACTGATTGATTTTTTTCCTCCTTATTATGGGTTATATTTTCCTGCTTCTTTGTATGCCTGGTAATCGTTGATTAGATACAAGTCATTCTGAATTTTCCTATCAATCTTCCAGAGCTTTGTTCTAGGATTCAGTTATACTACTAGGAAATAGTCTGATATTCTCAAGGCTCTGGAGAATAGTCTGATATTCTCAGTCTTGAGAATAGTCTGATATTCTCAAGGCTCAAGGCTCTGTCCTGTTCCCAGTGAGACTCTCTTCCTGGCTGCAGACAGTGCTGCAGTCTTCCTGCTGTGTCTCCCTCTGAAATCTAACAGGAGAGAGAGAGGACGCTCCCTGGTGTCTCTTCTCATGAGGGCACTGATCCTATCATGAGGTCCCTACCCTCATGAGTTCATCTAAACCTAATTATCTCCCGAAGGCCCTATCTCCCAATACCTTCATGTTGGGGGTTAACACTTCAACAGGTGAATTTGAGGGGAACACAACATTCAACCTATAACATTAGTAGGTAAGCACCTCAGCTCCTTTGCACTTGGATGGAGTGACTCTGAGGTTGTATCCATATCATGTCCCTGTTTTCCCATGTCCCCGTTTTCCCATTTGACTCCTGTGGCCCACAGTGATGCCTGGCTTGACAATGCGTCTTATGTGGCCACCTCTTATCTACTAAACTTCTTCACTCACTTTCCTTCCCCCACCTTCCAAAGAAAACTCCCTGCTCTTATCATCCTTGGGTTAGGGTCCGCTCCCCAGCTGGGCTCCCGTGTTCTTGTATTGTAATGTGTTTCACATTATGCTCTTTATTGCAGGGCTTTGGCTCTTGTAACTAAACCAAAAACTCCTTGAGAACAGATCTCTCTTTAAATGCTGTATCCCCCAAAGCCTAACAAAGTACCTTGCATATAGCAGGTGCCTTTAAAAACTAGATTAATTAACTATATTAATCAAATTGAGGTGCTATAGAAATCTAACACAATCAGTTCACGGCATTCTCTGGGGCACTAAATAAATCAAATTATTTAAGCAATGTTTTTATGAATCATAATTATTGATTTAGAAACCTCATAAGCTGTTTTAAGGTCAAAATGAGTCTTCAAGTTGAAGCAACAGATTGCACATATTTTAACATTTTATGGCTGAAGAAAAATCAGCACCCACTGAGGGAACGAAAGGAGATTAAGATTTGAACTGAGTCCATATTTCTTAACATAGCATTCAAAGGCCTGATGGTCTGGCGTCACCTCCCTTTCCAGGTTTAGCTTTCATTCCATTTGCCACTGCTGTCTATACCGTTGTATGGTTTTCATGCAAATAATTTGAAGTTCAAATTTATCTTTTCTCCTTAACAAAACTACATAATATCACAGATCTCATTTCATAAGAAAAATCAGCAGTGTTTTAAAATGAGCAATAAGAGACAATGAGGAGAGAAAAACCCGATTCCTCCAGATAATGTTTCTTCAGACCCCACTTTTGCTTCCCTGTCATTATTATATATATTGTCTATGAATTATTGGTAAAAAATTTGTTCAAATATCTAGGAGCTTGATAATATAATCTGAATCGGAATAATGATTTACATTCCCTTTGAAGATATTTCTAAAGTCTAATTCTGTCACCTGCATCTTGAAGTTCAGTATCTACAAGACACATATCTCTATGTCATGTAGAGTCATAGAAACATAATAAGCATCCTACTTTTAAGGAATTATACAGGTAATACTCATTCATGGTAGAAATATCAGTCAATAGAGAGAAACAAAAAGAATATAATTATTCTTCCGATCAAAGCAAACTACCAATATTTTAGTGTATACCCTTTCAGACTTTTTGAATAGTATTTTCTATACATATATAAAAGAACTCATCGTGTGAATACATTCCACCCCCCCCCCCCAATACTTTTTGCACTCAGCAACGCAACATGATGCGGCGGACACTACAAACCGGCTCACTTACCACCCACTCACTCCTCTAACAGGCTTCCCGTCCTTCGGCGGCTAGAAGGCTAAACATTCCCAAGGTTTCCTTGAAGCTTGGGTTCTACATGGAACTGCGTTTCCACCAAGCCCTAACGGAGGATACTATACATACCCTGAGGTAGATTTGGAAGACAAATGAGTAACATGTGGTGATAGCCATGGTCAGGGACAACAGCTCTTCTGGTAGCTGAAGTAGAAAGTCCTGTCTCCTGCTCTAGCGTCATAGATGTTGAGAGGCCGGCATGGGCCGCGGTGGCGTCTCCTGTACAACTGCCATAGCGGGGTTGGATGCTGATCCTGGCACCATGGCATCATTTGCTACATCTCAGAATGAATACATGTGAACACTTTCCCATGTCGAAAAAGTACATGACTATAATATCACATAATTTTAGCGCTAAACGGGCCCTTACTGATAAGCTGGACTTCAGAAAATGAAGCTCAAAGAATTAAAAAACTCACCCATTTCTTCAGATGGGTAGTGGTGAAGCAAGACCACATGTAAGTCCCCTCATTCCCACTCTGTGTAAGGAATTTATTCCATCTTTGTGCCCCAATGAGAGACGGAACAAAATGTTGGTGCCCCAAATGAAACTTTGGTGTTTTTCCATTGCATAACGTGTTCATCCATCTTCTGACAGGCTTTCGCCCAAAGAGGGTAGACAGAGTGATGCTTTTTTAATGTGTTTGCTTCTTCAGATCTACCTCCATTCCTACACCCCCCAGCGCAGGCCCCAGCCAGGCCTGCTCCCCTGGTTGAATATGAGCTGGACTCATTCATGGTGCCGCTTCTTGTGGTGGCCTTCACTCCAGTCAGTTACGGTGTGTAACTCTCAGACTGCAAAGGTTTATGTTTGATTTGCCAGACTTGAAGACTTGCCCAAGGAGCTATAGCAGGCTTTAGGGCCATCAAGCTAAGGTAATTTTTTTGCTCTTCTAGTACGACAGGAAAGAGTCATAGATGAAAGGCCCCACTCGGTCATGAAAAAGAATGCGAGGCTTGGATCCAGGCTGGATTCAAATCCCAGTTCTGCCAGTTGCTTAGCTTGGTGGCTGTGGGACAAGTTACTCAATTTCTATGCCTTGCTTTACTCGTCTGTAAAATGGGGGGGAAATGACCTCACAAGGCTGTTGTTCAAACCAGAAAAAAAATATTCCTATGATGTCTGACATGCAAGGAACATTCAATAAATAGTTATTGCTATTTGGTTGCAATATATGCTGTTGGCCTGAAGAATGGCCAAGGATGTGTGCTTTGGCTCTTCTCTGTTTATAACTTTATAGCTGAACTTGAATGAGAGAGTAAGATCACTCCGGGGTAGCCCAATGCCCTTTCACAGAGGACTCAGATGGTTTTGCAAGTCCATGCAGACATCTATATTTAAGCTCATACCCAGCCATTAACAGGTAAATGGAGTTTGGTTTGGCTGTAGCACTCCAAGTCTCCTATTGAACTGAACATAGGAACAAATAAATCAAAATGCTTGAGCCTTTTAACACATGACATTATTTAAGAATTAGGAATGGGAATTAGGTATTCCCACAGTCTTTTTGGAACAGTGTAAGTCAATAATGTTTAAAGTAAAATCTCACTCAGCTGTCCTTATAAACATATAAATATAGAATTTATAGGAGCTATTATTTTTTCTAAAGGATTAACCTTTTTTTCTATAGCACAACACTTTTCTTATGAGGTGAGAGCTGCAGAAAATGACAGTTTTTATTTTCTTTTACAAGCAAAGTTTCATTTCACAAATGAATTTAATTCCATATGTGAGGATTATGCCAAAATCCTGGCAGGCATATGCCATAAATAATTAAGTGCCTATCAGTTGTAGCATTGTGCATTGTTTCCAAAATCCTGTTAACCTTCCTTACATCATTTCCCAGAGAAGTGTTTTATATAATGTTTTAAGTGGAAATTTTTATTAGGTTTTCTCTGGAGCTTTTTTGTTCAACCCAAATTTTTAAATCCCCAATTAGACTAATTTTCTACTTAGTCTTTTCCTAAACAGGGGAAATGATCAAAATTGTTTGATAAGCCTTATTGCAAATTCTAAAATTTTTCTTGAAATTTGGTTGATAAATATACATCTATTTTTATATAATTTGTAGCAAGAAAAAATTCTATGTAAAAGTTAGAATATATATTTTTTATTTTCTTGGCAGTGTCTGGTGTTTCTTATCACAAGTGAGATAATAAAAATTTCATAACATATTCTCTAGTGTGCTCCGTTTTTTTTTAATTTTTAAAAATATGTTTATTGACTTTAGACAGAGAGGAAGGGAGGGAGAGTAAGAGAAACACTGATGTGAGAGAGAAACATTTATTGACTGCCTCTCATATGCACCCTGAGTGGGGGTCGAACTCGCAACCTAGGTATGTTCCCTGACCAAGAATCAAACCCTTAACCTTTGGGTATACAGGACAATGATCCAAGCAAATGAGCCACACCAGCCAGTGCTGCTCTGTTTTTCATATTAGTTTTTAGGGGGAAGAAATAAGTTTTCTAGTGGTTGTGGCTTTGAGAATTTATTTCTATTTCTCATCAAAACAGTATCTTAAGACAGAATTAACATTTGTGTGAAACTTCAGAAGCATAAACTTTCTTAGAAAGTTTTATTCTGTTCATGTACCCATAGTCATATATTTATTTAACACTGCCCCATAACCAAGAGGTCACGTACAGTAAGGGCTGAAAAATGGTAATTGGTTTGGCAATTCAGAGCTCTCCGATGACAACAGTGAGGGGCTTCGGGTCTCCCATGAGATTGCAGTCAAAGTGTCGTCCAGAACTGGAGTCACTGCAAGGCTTAACCAGACCGCAGAATCTCCTTCTAATCACTCTTACTTTCACTGGCAGAAGACTTCAATTCCCCTGGGGCTGGAGGCCTGTTTCTAACCATGCAGGCCCTCCATGGGCTTCTTGAGTGTCCTTCTGACATGGTGGCTGGCTTTCCCAGAGCAAGTGATCCAAGAAAAGAGAGGGAGATACAGATACACACACACACACACACACACACACACACACACACACACACACAGAAGTGGGTGGGAAGAAGGAGGAGGCAATCATAATCTTTTTTTTTCCTTAGAATTATACCCTTTATTTTCTAGAAGTGAGTCACCAAATCCAGCACGTGCTCAAGGGGAGGGGAATTAAAGTCTACCTGATGAAGGGAGGAGTATCAAGGAATTTGTGGACATAGTTTTAAACCACCATAGTCAGTTGGGAGCTCTAAATGCAAATAACAGAAAAGCCATCTCAAAACAACAACAGGAATTCATATGCTTCCAAATGACAAGATCCTGCAGGTAGACAAACTTCATGAGAAGTTTGTTCTGAGTTCTGGCTCCGTTTCTCTGTCCTCTCTGGGTTGTATCATCCTCAGGCTGGCTGCCTACCAGCAGAAGTGACTATAGCAGCCCTAGGCCTCATATATGCACACAGCAGTTTCCAAACCAGGTGAGCATAGCTCTGTCTCTGCACCCCAGAGGAGTTCAGAATCACATCATTGGATGGGCTTAGGTCACATGACACCCCCCCGCCCCCCCCCACCAATTCAGGCCTAGGTCTGTTCCAGTGCTCCGCCCCTGGCCAAGGCTGCGGAGACACCTCCCTGATGCCATGCTGACCCCAGACAAAAACCTGGGAATAGATGCTGTAGAGGCAGCCATGAATATCTATTACAAAAGTCAGGGTAGTTTTCATCAGATTTTTAAAAAATATGGGATAGGCTGCATTTGTATAATCTGAAAGGAAGGGAACTACAGAAACAGAGAAATAAAAGGGCACGGAAACATCGCTAAGAATGCCAAGGGAATGAGCAAAAGCACAGGTAGAGTGGGTATCCTTGGTAAGGAGCTGGAGAACTACCTGTTCCTCTGAGGTCAGCCACAGCAAGTGTAAAAGGGAGAGAATATGGATGCTTGGAGGGAATGTGGAAGGCTGAGGGGATACTGGCTGGTGGTTGGGGATGCAAGTGAAGGAGAAGGGAGACAAGTGAAATAGGTCATTTAAGGGGTTGAGGTAAGATAGAAGGAACAGACTGTGTTGGAGGTTACAGTTTTCTTCATAACAATAAAGCTAGAAAAACTCTGCTATAAGAAGAAAGCATAAGCAGAGCTAGAAAAGCTAGAAAGTTCTAGTAGAAAAGAAAACATAAATAAGGCTGCAACAGAAGACAGCACTGAAGAGAAATAGTAATCAGAGGAGAAAAAAAGGTTATGTATAATGCAATTTATAAGGGAGTGGCAGTTTAAAGCAAGTTTTTTTTAAAGCAATTATGACAAATATTAAGAATAAAATACTCTAATCTACCTTTCAAATTTTAAGCATATATAACTTACTCTTTTCTCTGCATGAAAATGCATCACAGAGTATTAGGGTTGAGTGTGAGTAATTTGTAATTCCCACCACTGCTAAATCTTGGCTAAGAAATAAGGTGGAATAAATAGCTGCTTGTTTTCATTATAAACTGTGTAGATTAGCAAAATGAGAATTTATTTTTTCTTTATTTAACATACACTACAAAATTCCTGTCCTTCAAAGCCTGGCTGGCTTCTAGGAAGGAATCCTTGCCCTAAGGAAAAAAAATAATAATAAAGAGGTAATTGGTGAACAATCATCTGGTTCATGTTTATGTTCACACTCATCTGGTTCAGGGTTTTGTTATGAAAAAGTGGTATGAAATAAAAATATTAAAAATATTTTTAAAATTTGAACTTGGAGCACAAGGTCATGAAGAAAGGCAACCTTGGTTCACCTTGCCTTAGGTCAGTGACCTTGACAAAGGACTTTGATTTGAAATTGGTTAATGGGTTCCAGAGAATGAAGGAGCTATTACAAGTATAATATTTCTTGAGCATTTCTTGGGGAAAAGAAACATCCTGCTGGACACATTTAACCTTCAATTTTGCCTTGTAAAAGGCTGAAAGAGTCAAACAGGCTAGAACCATGTGGAATTACTAAGGGCTTATTCTTGTTTATGAGGGCAAATTTCTCCTCCTAGTTTTTTCCCAGGCACACAATTTACTTTCTTCTGGAAGGCTAGTAGTTTTTGGAAAACACTTAATACCTTCTTACAACTAAAACCTTCAGTGGCAACAAAAGATTAATGCTCAGCAAAACAGTTTCTATTTCTTTCTCAACGCAGAAAAGAACAATATATCCTTAACATAACAACCATCATCTATTGAGTGTTTACCATATGCCAGGTAAATGTTTCATATTTTACAGACAGCGTCTGATTTAATCCTCCTAGTGTGTGTAGTATCATCATTTTACAGATAAAGAAACATGTCCAAAGCAGTATTAGGACAAGCTCACAGAGCTAACAGGTTGCAGAGTTCAGTGTTGAAATCATATCTGTTTGATTACAAAGCCCATGCTTTTTCTTTTGCACCACTCTACACAAAGGGAATGAATTTCTTAACATTTATAAGAGAGTCAACCTTTTAAAGAAATGTCTAAAGAAAAGGGAAATAAAATACTTTTTAAGGTGTTGATACTTAAATACAAATACGGAAATACAGAGTTACTCAAAATCAAATGTTGTACATTATCTCCAGACTTACTGTAAAAAAATATACTAACACAAATACATATATGGACAGACCGCAGAAATACTTTCAGGTTAGAAGCAAGCCCGACTTTAAGTGACAGGATGTGGCTATGGAATTTAGGGACACGAAGAGCCTGTTAGAAAGCTACAGGTCAGGTCTTGGAGAAGCCAAAGGTAGGAGAGAAAGGCTAACGAACTGTTTGCTGATTCATAATTCATAGATACGGTTTCATTCAGTAGAAATATTACATAAACGGATGCAAGAAAAAATAAGCGATGTAAACAGCAAAGCTAAAGCAGATTCTGAAGGACAAACTTTTCATGTCAGTTCCAAAAGTCAAGTCCCTTTTACATGAGCTGATATCATGAAAATACAGATTGCCCATATTTAGAAAAGCTCACAGCAGGCAGGAATTCTTCCAGACTGCTGCCACAATATCAGGAGATGTCAGTCACCACTATGCTTTTGCACATGCTTGGTAGATAGAGAATAAGGCCACTATTATAATGAATTTAGCCTGGACTGGCCCCAGCATATGAAATAAAACAGTATTATTATAAGCTTAGTCTGCACTTTGTCATGCAGATATATACCAGGGCAGTGGTTCTCAACGAATGCCTTCTGCCCCCTCCCCAAGTGGGCATTTGGCATGTTAAAGAGCTTTTGATTGCTACAATGGGGGAAGGAGGGTGCTATTGGCAGCTAGTGGGTGGAGACATCCTACAAAATATGGAACAGGCCTCCACAACAAAGAATTAGACCAAAACGTCAACAGTGTGGAGGCTGACAAGCTCTGGACCAGACGAAGCTACTGCATTTGTGGTCTGAGGGATAGTTTTACTCACCGACGCTTTTGAGACCCGTCCTGTCTTAAATAACTGTTCTCCGGGATCATCCCTTCTGACAGAGGTCATCAGTGGGCCTAGAATGTGAACCAGATAGACTAGCATTTTTAGTGTTCTTTTCATGTAAAACAACAAATCATCCTGTAGCTCAGTGATTAGGTCTCCTCAGTTGTCGCTGATATCCTTGGACTTTTCTGACACCAACAAACCTAAACCTAGGCCCTTTGGAGCACCCCCTTTATGGCTAGGTTTAGGTTACTTCCCCACAGCAGCCTGTGTAGCTGTGCCCTTGTGGTGGGAAAAGCAAAACACTTGGGGAATGAGGCGTTTTCGTAACGTCATTTATTTAGTCTAGGGGAGAAATTCTGCTCTTTAAGAACAGGAAGATTGCGGATTCCCAGAAGCTGGGAATCGAACCAGAGAATATTTGTCTACTGGGGAAGTTAATCATGTTGTGTTTACTTATAAGGATAGGGCAAGGAAGCGGGTGGTGGAAATTCCCGATTTGAGCGATTTTCTAGCGCAGGCGCCTCCTCGACCTTGGATTTCTTCCCCCGTGAAGGTGACGGTGCGCCCGCGGTGGGAAGGGTAAATCGGTGGGCGGCGGGGTCTCCTTTTCCACCTCCTAATTACTTCTAGAAACTGCCTGGTCCCGGTGAGGGCAGCGGGGTATAGCCGGCCGGCGCAGCCCGGAGAGGTGGGAAGTTGCCGAATGGGCGGGAAGCGTCAGGAAGAGGCGGGATTCCTGCCTTTTGTTTCTCGGCCCTTAAGCCCTGAGACCCGCGGCGCAGACGCCGAGCCTACTGTTAGACGCCCCCAGCCCTCCAGAGCCCGACCGGGAATCCGCCCGGCGCGCGGGGGTGGGGCGCGGCGGGGTGGGGGCGGGGCTCACCCAGGCCCCGCCCACCAGGGCATCTTTTAAAGGTGCCAGCTCTCGCAGACTCGCGGCTTTGGGACTCCCAGCGCACTCCTTCCGCCCACGGTTCGCTAGCTGGTTCTGCCAGCGGTGCGTGGTCCTGCCTCGGTCTCGAGTGAGTAGTGACGGCTGGGGCGCTCTCTGGCGACCTTAGGGGAGGAGGGTTCCACCGGCCTCCGCGGGTCCTTAGGCCACCATGAAGTTGACCCCCCGTCTCCCGCAGTCTCCTGTGACATCCGGATCGCGGTCCCCATGTAGACCCCCAGCCATCCAACTCACCCCTGCTCCCCAATCCTCCCCACCACCTTTCTCATACCAGCGCCCTCCGCAGTAGCCCCGGCTTTGCCCTCGGATACTGGGCTCGCGGGGCAAATAAAGGCATGACCTCCGTCCTTATCAGTGTGTCCCTATCGGTTTTCTGAGAGAGGCGGGGTAGAGAGTTTCGCGTGGCTGCTAATCTGCCTTTTTTAGTAGCCCTGGCCCCCCTCCTCCAGCGGCCGGTTCTGTCTCGGCGGAGGGGAGGGCGGGATCCGAGTCTCCGGGTCTCCTCTGCCTAGTGTGTGGTGCGCACTGAGGGCGAATTTCCCCGGGGCTGGTTCGGACCCCTTGGGGTGAGGCGGGGCGGCGGGGGCGGGGGGTGCTTCTATAGCCTGCGTAGCCCAGAATCCTTCCCCTGCTGCGGTAAAGAGCCCCGGCATCCCATTGTTCCGTGGTCTTTGCCCATTAAGCCTTAAACCTGAAAGGAACAGCAATGAAACGTCAGACCGAAAACTCCCAGCTTTTTCCGGAACTTTCTACTATTTAGATACAAATAGGAAAGTAAAAATGCTTGTTTGCGAAAATCTGCAACAGGTCCTTGAAAATCACATCGTGGGTTTCAAAGCTCCACGTAGGCAGCCCTGGGGGCGAGGGGGGGCGGTTCTTCTAAGTCCGGAGACACCCATCTCCACCGTCTCCCAAGCTAGGACGTTTGTTGAACAATATTTGTTTAAATGGTTACCCAAAATGTTTAACCTGTTTTATTTGCAGTCTACAGACAAGGTACATTTTCATTTTATAAATGCTTTTTATTGGGGGTAACTTTTTATACCCGGACAGTTAGAAGGGTCTCTTTAGTTCTTAACTTTTCTAATTCACCTGTTTTAAAGCTTTATCTATGTAAAACACCGAGAACTCAAATAGATCAGTCACAGAGCTGGCTATAATTTGCCTCAAAATTTTCAGGAAAGACATAAGCAATATTCTAAAAGGGTGACTCTTACAAAATTTCAAAACTACCTACCAAACTCTAACCAATTTTATCAAGTCCTCCATGGTCTCCCCCCACTGTCTTCTTGGTTATTGCTTCTCCCAGTTGAGTCTCACTGATACTTTATCAGTACTGCTCATGGTTCCTTCTACTCTGGATTCTAGCTTCTTTTGCTCTTTTAGGGTGAAGTTAGATGGAGAAGGGGTCTGCATCCCATGAATCCTGGGAACTCACAGTGCTTGCTTGGGTGCATTAGACAGAGTTTGACCAGAGGCATCATTGGTTAATTGAACAAATGAAGGAATGAGTAAGGTTGCAGTTGAGGTGAACAGAGATTTAGCTGGACTCAGACAATATGTGCATTGGCAGATTTGATCTAAGGTTTCTAGCATACGTTTTAAATGGAGTCCTCTAAATGTATTCAACAAATATTGGTTGATACAGGTATCTGCTAAATACTGTACCCAGTGCAGTACTCAGTGAAGCGCTATGTCCTGATTCAATTGCCCAACTGGTAGCGCTGAAGCCAGGTGGGCTCAAGTTCATGTCCCAGGTCAGCACCCACTGGTTTGGTGACCTTGGGCAACTTATTCTCTGACCTCAGTTACTTTATCTTATAAAATAGATTAATATCACACACCTTGCAGGTTTGTCATCATGCATAGGCAAAGTCCAGCCCAGCCTGGGGAGGTTCCCTGTAATTAGACACTGTTCCACACTTTGTTGAATCTGTGGGGAGAAGGCTATTAGTGAAGGTCTCTTCCAGCTGTGAACATTATCTCTGGGCCTTGCCCGGAGGCCAGCTCTCTTTCCTTAGCAGACACTCACAGGTTTCCTGGAGGCACCGCATCACGTCCTGGTCTGGTATTTGCATGGCCTCCCTTGTGTTTTACTGGGCGGGGAATCCTGGCCTCCCTTGGGACCTTGATCACCAGGATGGTACCGCCGAACTGTTTCTGTGTCGTGGATCTTTTGGCAGCCTGGTGAAACCTCTGGGCCCCTTCTCAAAATGTTAAGTGCATAAAATAAAGTACATGGTACCACGTTCACTGATCCGCAGAATTTCAAGGGTTTTGTGGACCCCCAGGTTCAGAACCCCAGCTTGGGGAGCTTTCTCCAACTGGATTGTGGAGGAGCTGGCCATAAGCTCTGACCGTTAATAATTTTAACTTTTAGTGTAAGTCGTAGAGGAAGAACCAATAGAGGTATCTTGTGGATCACTTGCAGAGGAGGCCAGGTTCCTTGCTTTTTGCTTACCACCTCATTGCCCACTGTGCCACTGACTGTCCCGCACTCATAGGAAGAGGACACCTAACCATGTAATGCATTAGGGCCAGTTCACTGTAAGAAAGGAGGTTTCGTGATGGCTTCTCGCCCAGAAGAAAAAAGTAAAAAGAGAACTGAATCCCCATCCAGCACATAGCAGCACAGGGAATATCCAACTTAAAAATAACCTGTTCCAGAGACATACAAAGCAGTGCTGTGTTTGTGTAGCTGGCAGTGGTTTAGTTTTAGAGAAACAGCAATCAAATAAACTCTTTGAATTTTATTGGTATTAATTTTTAAGTCGAATTGGTAATTTTGTTTTGGTTTCACAGTTCTGAGACACTTAATATCCCTATACCTCAGCTTTCCCGCCCATAAAATGGAGGTAGTGATGATGCCTACCTACCTCAGTTCTTAAGAAGGATTAAGTTATTCTAAGTAAACTACTTAGCATAAGTAAAGCATATAGTAAGCTTTATATAAGTAAATAATAATATATAGTAAGTAAATAATAATGTAATTATTTTTACCTATCATGTGCAGGCAGTATTCTAAATGTTTTTACATATATTGTTTAATGTCAGAACTGCCTCGTGATATAAATAAGCATTATCTCCATTTTTGAAATGAGAAAACTAGCAGATCAAATAACCAACCTAAGATCGTTTGGCAGATACACAGTAGTCTAGACAAGTAAATCTTGGTCTGACTTAATGTGTAAATCACGCAAACATTAAATTTGAATAATTAAATATCTTGTAGTTGGCACCAATTGCGAATTGCTGTGGCATATGTCGGAGGTCTGGGTAACTGAGTTTAGAGCATAGCTGCATTCTAATTACAATATGTGATTTGGTAGGTAGTATCCAAATCTCTGTCAAGGATTTTGCTGTACTCTGAGTTGAAGAAGTAAGTCGTAACAGGCAATAGAATTAGTAATTAATGGTTAGCAGGAAGACTGGGTGGAGAAGAAGGTGTTCCTGTGCACAGGTAATTTGGTACCACAGAACTGATAATTTTCAAATGGCTTGAATGATCTCAACCCTTAAGTCAGAAATGGGAATTTTGGGGACAGTTTAAGGACCTGGAATCATGCAAGTGTGGATTGAGCCTGGATTTGCTTCTTTGGGGGTCAGTGGCCTCAACAAGTCACTTAACCACAGAACTTTTTGTAGCCCAGTAGTACTCCTGAAGGAAAAGGAAACTTAACATTTGTGGAGTACAGGCTCTTTGCCAGGTACTTCATGAATGTTATCTTATTAAATCCTCACAGCCACCCTGTGAGAGTACTCTCATTAATTTTCAGGTTATGGCTGAGAAAGTTGAGGCTCAGAGGTTAAGGAGTTTGGCTGGGATCACCCAGCTGCTAACTGACTTTCACACTCTATCTAAAAGTTCCACACTCTTTCTCTTGTACCAGGAGTGTTTTAGAGGTGGCATGTGCACTGCAGTTTCCCTGGTAGACATTATTTATCGCAATGATCTTTGATGTGGAACCTTGACTGAACTGCAGAATCTTTCTCAACACAATTCCAGGAACCGCCTTTCAGTGGATCTGTAAGATGAAGCCGTGTTGCCATCCCTGTAGAAGGAGACCGAGCAGGCTTCGGAGAGCCCTTTCTACTAGCCTCTGTGTCACTGCTTATGTTGTATTGTTGTTATTTATGTGCATATTTCTATCCCCACAGTCGGCCTCCCTGAGAAGCAGGCACACTTTATAATAACGCTTTTATCCTCAATTGTTAACCCAGGATATGGCTTATAAAAGGTTGAATTAATACATTTATATGAGAGCCTCGTAAACCGTAAAGCATTAGGCAGAGTGCATTAGCTGTCCCTACCCAAGAACAATTACTTGAGATACAGAAATGAAGTCGGGAGTTAGGTAGGTGAGGGAGGGGGTAAGGCAGCTGCCCTGATGGGAGGGATTAGGGGAATAGGATGAATGGATACATAAGATGGGTAGAGGAACGTGAGTATTGACAACAAAGATTGAACTTTGCTAAATATTGATGATAGAGACTACCAATAATTGAGTGCCTACTATAAGCATTTTCTCAGCCCATTCTCTTAACAACTCCAGAAGAAAGGTACCGTTATCCTCATTTTTTTACATAAAAGGGAAATGAGACTATGTTGACTCTAAAATCCATGCTCTTAATTCACCTCAGTCTTAATTGGACTGAGATATCTTAAAGGCCAGCTTGATGATTTGGCTCTGGTAGAAAGAGTCATATGAAACATGGAGCTAATCACTGAGACACAAAGGTTCTGTCCTTGGTTCATGGTATTCTGGAGCTAATCACTGAGACACAAAGGTTCTGTCCTTGGTTCATGGTATTCACTTAGGTAAGGGAAGTAGACTAAGCAGGTAACTTGGGTAGCAGAAGAAACAGTTTTTAGAATGGTCATTGAGTAAAGCTTTATTTCCAGTTATTGACAGCTCTTAAACTCTGGCCTTGTCACAGATTATTGTAATTGAGGACAATGCTACTGACTTATATTCTTTAGCAAGTGACCCCTCTCGATGTGGCTCAAGATGAAATTGATTTGTAGTAAATTATCTTTGGGAATTTGGATTATAACCAGGTTCTAGTGTGATAACGAAGCTATGCATATAACAATATAATGTCAGAGCTCCTGGAAGCATTTAGAATGTGGGCTTATTGACAGACTCACTCCAAACCTTTGTTATTAGAACAAATAACAAAGGACAGGTGGTGACATGTAGACTCAAAATTCATGGATTCAAGTCATTCAGATTCTAAAATAAGAAGGTAAATGCCACAGGTGGTATGAGTGACTCATGTGCTCATTTTGTGGCTCTTGTTGGTTATCTAGAGAATGAGGTAATTTTACCACAAGGTGACTCAGAGTTAGACAATAGTAATTTTCTTC
>PVJD01013971.1:0-31361 GCA_004026545.1 Mormoops blainvillei | reverse complement strand
TGTATGGAAGTCTGACAACCAAGGAGTTAAAGAAGAAATATTCATCCAGACTGGTAGGAAGGGCGGAGACAGGCAGCTGGGGCAGAGAGGACGTGCAGCAAAGCTGTGGCTGGTGGACCAGGCAGTCCCGCATTTGCAGGCAGATAAACCGGGAGGAACAATTGGGGAGTGAGAGAGACTGTGCAACCCAGGGTTCCAGCACAGGAAAAGAAAGCCTCAAAACCTCTACTGGTAAAAACCTGTCGGGGTTGCAGCGGAAGGAGAAACTCCCAACCTCACTCAGGAGTTCATTTGAGAAACCCACAGAGTCCTAGAATGTACACAAACCCACCCACCTAGGAAACAGCGTCAGAAGGTCTCAATTTGCTTTTGGGTAGTGGGGGTAATGACTGAAAGTAGGGCCAGAGCCTAGCACGTGCAAGTGGCATTGTCCCCTCTTGGACCCCTCCCCCCCATACAATACCACAAGGCAGTGATGTGGGTTGCCCTGCCCTGGCGAATACCTAAGGCTGTGCCCTTCGCAATGTAATAGGCATGCCAAGACAAGAAAAAAAAAAAAGGCCCAAATGAAAGAACAGGTCAAAGATCCAAAAACAGAGCTAAGTGAGGAAGAGATAGCCAACCCAACAGATGCAGAGTTCAAAATACTGGTAATCTGGATGCTCACAGAAGTGATTGAGTATGGTCACAAAATGGAGGAAAAAGGGAAGGCTATGCAAAGGGAAATAAAGGAAAATATACAGGGACCAACAGTGAAGGGAAGAAAACCTGGATTCAAATCAGTGATTTGGAGCAGAAAGAAGAAACAAACATTCAACCAGAACAGGATGAAGAAATAAGAATTCAAAAAAAAAATGAGGAGAGGCTTAGGAACCTCTGGGACTTTAAACATTACAACATCTGAATCATAGGGGTGCCAGAAGGAGAAGAGGAACAGCAAGACATCGAAAATTTATGTGAAAAAAATAATGGAGAGCTTCCCCAATATGGCAATGGAAATAGACATCCAGGAAGTCCAGGAAGCTCAGAGAGTCCCAAAGAAGTTGGACCCAAGGAAGCATACACCAAGGCACATCATCATGACATTACCCAAGTTTAAAGACAGGAGAGAATCTTAAAAGCAGCAAGAGAAAAGGAGACAGTTACCTCCAAAGGAGTTCCCATAAGACTGTCAGCTGATTTCTCCAAAGAAACTTTACAGGCAAGAAGGGGCTGGAAAGAAGTATTCAAAGTCATGAAAGCCAAGGATCTACTTCCAAGGATACTCTATCCATCAAAGCTATCATTTAGAATGAAAGGGCAGATAAAGTGCTTCCCAGATTAAGTAAAGCTAAAGGAGTTCATCATCACCAAGCCATTATTATATGCAATGTTAAAGGGACTGACCTAAGAAAAAGAAGATGATCAAAAACATGAACAGTAAAATGACAACAGACTCACAACTACTAACAACTGAACCTTAAAAAAAAAAGGAAAAACCAAAAGCAAACTAAGCAAACAACTAGAACAGAAACAAAATCACAGAAATGGAGATCACATGGAGGGTTATCAGTGGGGAGGGAGAGGGTGGAGAATGGGGGAAAAGGTACAGGGAATAAGAAGCATAAGTGGTAGGCACAAAATAGACAGGGAGAAGTTAAGAATAGTATAGGAAATGGAGAAGCCAAAGAACTTTTATGTACGACCCATGGACATGAACTAAGGGGAGCAATGCTGGTGGGATGGGGGTGCAGGGTGGAGGGGAATAAAGGGGAGGAAAAAATGAGACAACTGTAATAGCATAATCAATAAAATTTATATATTTTTTAAAATTCAAAAAATGTTCATAAGGATGCTAAATACACTTGACAGTAGAACAGAGGAACTCAGAGAGCACTTCGACAAAGAGAAGAATACAATAACTGAAATAAAGAATACATTAGAAAGCAATCAAAGAGCAGATTAGTTAATACAGAAGAACAAATTAGCAATATGGAAGAGAGAATAGTGAAAATTACCCAATCAGAACAGCAAAATGAAAAGAAAATTTTTTAAATGAGCATAGTAAAAGAGACCTCTGGAAAAACATTAAGTGCTCTAACGTCTGCAACCTAAGGATTCCAAAGGGAGAAGAGAAAGAAAAATAAGCAGAAAGTGTATTTGAAGAAATGATGGCTGACCACTGGAGAAGGAAACAGACATTCATCTCCAGAAAGCACAGAGAGTTCTAAACAAGATAAGCCCATGAGGGCCACACTAAGAGATACTTCAATTAAAATGGCATAAGTTAAGGATAAAGGGACAAGCTTGAAGGCAACAAGAAGAATCCAACAAGTCTTTTACAAGGGAAAACCCATAAGGCTATCAGTTAATTTCTCAGCAGCAATTTTATAGGCCAGAAGGGAGTGGCAGGAAAATTTGAAGTGCTGAGAGAAAGAAATCTAAAACTTAAAATACTGTAGCAGGTAAGGTTATCATTCAGAATTGAAGAAGAGATAAAGGGTTTCCCAGACAAGCAAAAACTAAAGGAATTCACCACTACTAAACCAGCTTTACAGAAAATTTTAAAGGGTCTTCTTTATGCAGAAAAGGCCATAACCAGAAATAAGAAAATACAAAGAAGAAAAAAAATCTCACTGGTAAAGGTAAATATATAATAAATACAGTGATTCAACCTCTTAAAAAGCCAGTATGAAAGTAGAGGACAAAAAGAGCAAAATTAGCTATAACTAAAATAGATAGTCAGGGGATACACAAAACAAAAAGATATAAAACGTGACATCGAAGATATAAAGCATGGAAGGGGGAGTAAAAATGTAGTGCTTTGAGAATGCCTTTGAATGTACTGTATTTTGTGGTGTATAATGTGTACTTTTTTGCCCAAATTTTTTAGGAAAAAGTAAGGATGTGCATTATACATGGGTATAATGATTACATATCATGGGTATGATAACAGGTATAATAATCCCATGTATAAAGTGCACAAAACCTTGGGTGCACATTATACACAGCAAAATATAGTAAATGCCAGCTTAAAAGAGACTGCTATAGATATAGATGAATACATATAAGAAACCCCTGATAACACCAACGAAAACCTGCCCATCAAAACACTAAAGAAAACCAGCAAATCAAAAGGAAAGAGTTCAAGAAAAGAAGAAATGAAAGAAAAGAAAAAAAAACCAATTAACAAAATGGCAATAAGAACATTATCTGTCAATAATTCCTTTAAATGTAAATGGACTAAATGCTTCCGTTGAAAAACATAAGGTGGTTGAATGGATAAAAACGAAAAACCAATATATATGCTGCCTACAGGAGACTCACTTTAGCTCAAAAGACAGGCACACACTGCAAGTGAAGTCATGGAAAAAATATTCCATGCAAATAGAAACAAAATGAAAGTTGGGGTAAAAATATTTATATCAGACAAAATAGACTTTAAAACAAAGAATGTAAAAAAGAGACAAAGAAGGATACTAGATAATGATGAAGGTGTCAATCCAAGAAGACGACACAACAATTACAACTGTAAGGCTGACAGAGGAGTGCCCCAGCGTGTGAGGTAAATATTACGGAACATAAAGGCAGAACTTAAGAGTAATACAGAAATAGTGGGGATTTAAATAACCCCCTTACCTCAATGAATAAATCATCCAGGTAGAAAACTGATAAGGAAATAATGGCCTTATATGCCATATTAGACCAAACTGAATAGACATTTATAGAGCTTTTCATCCCAAAAATGCAGATTACACATTTTTTCTCAAGTGCACATGGAATATTTTACCAGATAGACCACATATTAGGCCACAAAACAAGCCACAATAAATTCAAGAAGACTGAAATTATATCAAGCCTATTTTCTGACCATGATGTCATGAAACTAGAGATCAGCTATAGGAAGGAAAGTAGAAAACACAGAAATAGGTGGAGCTTAACAACATGCTTCTAAGCAATGAATGGATTAAAAAGGAAATTAAGCAGGAAATCAAAACTATCTTAAGACAAATAAAATGAAAACACAATTTTACAAAATTTATGGGAAACAAATGTAATATTGTATACCAACTATACTTAAAGAAAAAAATTTAAAGAGGCAGAAATCATGCCCTGGCCAGGTGGCTCAGTTGGCTGGACTGTTGTTCCACACACCAAAAGGTGCGGGTTCAATCTCCCGTCAGGGCACCTATCCAGGTTGCAGGTTTGATCCCCAGTTGGAGTATATACGGGAGGCAACTGATCGATACTTCTCTTTCACACTGACGTTTCTCTCTCTCCTTCTCTCTCTCTCTTTAAAATCAATAAACATACCATGAGTGAGGATTATATATATATAAAAAAGGCAGGAATCACAAAGGAAAAGATTAATAGTTACCAAAATATTAAACTTCTGTTGCATGAAGAACTTAAAATTAAAAGGCATGCCATAGATATTATAAATTTACAGACCAAAGAAACACACTTAACATCTATTAAGTATATTTATGATCTTATTTTCTAAAATAAATCAAAATACCTTTATATACACAGCGGAAAAACCAGAATGTTGAACACTGAACTGTTAGCAGTTACAGGCTGTGAGTTCATGAGCACTGCCTGGCACCACCACCTGTATCAGCTTGGGCAAGTTAGTTAGCCTTTCTCTGCCTTAATTTCCTCACATGCCTTCCTGATACGGTTACTGTGAGAACCGAATGAGTTAATTCATGTAAAGTAATTACAACTGTGCCTGGTACATAGTAAGCACTCAATAAATCTTAATATTGCTATTATTCTCATATGGTCACTTACAGATGGGCTTCCCTTCTGTTGACTCAGAGTAGTAAGTGTTACACTGAAACATGGTAACACATGAGGACATTGTCTGACACTGACAGACTTAAAGGTTATATGGAGTAGATAAGTAAAACTAGGTCAGACAAATAAAAAAATAAAGGTAATACATATTCATATAACAAAAAATGGGATAGCATATACACATGATGAACTGAAGAAGTTTCAAGAAAATTGCACCTCGAGATGAAATAGGTCCAGGTGAAATTCCTACTTTTCTTGCCATTGACCAAGAAGAGTTCACTGGAAATAGGCTCTTAGAAGCCAACCAAGAGAATTTATTAGCTGGAGTTGCCATTAACAATTAGCATGAAGCAGAATTGTAGGAGCTTGTGTCTCTGAAAAGAGAGCTAACTCTGACGGAAGGTGTGGATTGGCTGGGGTATGGTGGGGAATGCTGGTCTGCTAAAGACCAGGGGGCCCAAACCCTTCTCCTGTTTCATCCCTCTAGTGTAATATTGGCCCCCTAGTATAAGGGACCTTTTATTATCACCAATAGAATTTTCTTTGTAACTCTGGGCTTTTTTATGTAGGTGGGGAGTTCCTTCCAGAGACAGTTCACAAGCATCTGAAGATAAATTTCTATAGGAAATAAGTTTATTAATGGGCAGGAAGACAGTGAGGTGCTGGCATGCAGAACCTATGCACTGACGCTGTGTGAAGCCCATGGCTGTTACTTCCATATGCATGTAGATCTGCACAGATAGTACTTTGCCAATGACTTGTTTCTAGTATGCTCAAGGATGATTCCAGCTTAGCTACATCATAGTGGAGCTAGCTTTCACTCACTTCCCCATGGACATCAAGAGGGTGAGTGTACCAGAACCTATGTTTGCAGAGGAACGTCTGCACAACTCAACCTGGTGCACCTCCTGCTGTTTTTCTGCTCAGAGTGAGGAGACTGGTAGTAGACTCCAGAGAGGGCCTGAGCTTGCCTGTGTTTTAGACGGGGCTATGCCAAGGGGAGGGAATGAAGGTGTAGACCCAGCCACAGGCCACCTTCAAAGGAGCGCACTCCGAACTCAGCCTAGGTTTGTGACAAACAAGCAAAAAGAAGGGAGAAATTTAAAACACAGTCATTGATTTAATCTGTACCTAATTAGAGTCATTCACGAAACTCCTAATGTATACTAAACTGCTAATAGCGCATTATCTCTGGAGAACAGAGTTAAGGGGAACTGTGACTCTTTTTCAGTATATATTTCTATAGTACATGAATTTTTGACAAGAATGTATTCCTTTTATGAGCAGAAAAAGAGAAAAATATTAAAATAAATAGATGAAACAAAATTTTTAAAGTGTTTCCTTCCCAGTTAATTGGTCAAAAGCCTTAAAAATATGCTTACTGTTAGAGGTAGTAGTTCCATTTTTAGAAATTTATCCTCAGAAAATCATCAGAAATGTGTGTACAGATTCAACTTTAAGAAGGTTCATGATGGTACTATTGATAACAGTGTAAATGGGACACGAATAACAATGCGGAGTTGGTTAAATGATTGTGGCACAATCATGCTATGGAGTATTAATATTTAAATGCTAATTATTTTAAATGTTGTGATATAAGATTTATGACATAAGCCATGTTCACATAATTTCATTAAGATACAAAGTAGGACACTAAATGTGTGGACTTCATGATACTGTGGACATAGAACAAAAGACTGGGGGAATATACATAGAAATGTTAACTGTGGTTATCTCTGAGTGGTCGGATGGCAGATTATTTTTATCTTGTGTTGTTTTTCTGAAATTTTTAAAGATTCTATAATAAACATGTATAAACTTTGTAGTCATATTGTAAAAGAAGCCTTGTAAGAGTAAAAAGAATATTCTACTCACTGAGAGATGAGAACAAAGCTAAATCCTAGAAATTTTAAGGGGTAGGAATCATAGCCCCAAAGAATAGGGGAGGCCTAGGCCCACGCAAGACCCCATTCACCGAGAGCCAGAGGCTGTGCTAGACTACCACCCGATCTCCGGTCCTCACAGTGACCTGCAAGGTGGGTACTATGAGCTCCGTTTACAGATGGAGACTTGTCGAAGGCAAAGAGACTTGTTGATTTGACAGCCTGTTCATGATTTTGCTGGCATTTCGACCCCACTTGCCTCAGTTGCCTCAGCAGAATCAGTCCCACCTGGGCGTGGAAACATGGAGGCTCTCACGCCGGCCCCTGGGGCTTGGTCTGCTGCCCGTCCTCATTGCCTAGGTCAGACTTGCATCCCAGCACACCTGGGTGGGGGGGACTCACATTCCTTCCCAAGATGTCCCCGCTGATTTGCTGGTGCCATATCATGTTCACATTGTTGGTCTCCGAGTGCAGGACACCTCCAGTGCCAAAGTTATGCATCTCAGGCATCGGCCCCAGCTATGATGTTTCTGGGTCCCGGGGAACATGCCCAGATGCAAATTAGCACTGGGGTTCACATTTACTTCTTTACTCCCCCAACCTTCTGAGAAAATGGGGGGGTCTTGGCTGCCACCAAGCTTCATTGCCTTGGGTCTGCATTTCTTAAAGAGAACCCTATGCCCTCTAGGAGACATGCAATGAGGGTGGTCAAAGCTATGAGGGAAATGGAGCTAACTTTAAAATATTGGTAAGTGGAGAAACAGTTTGAAATTAGATTGATGGTGGTGGGGGAGGGGCAGATGGCAGAATTGTTAAACTTCTTTTTGATTTGTTAGTGTTACTCTGATGTTTATGTAACTTTGAGAAAACTCAACTTTGAGTTCTCAAAGGCAAAAAAAGGTGTGTAGATGTTTCTCTTAATCCCTCAATAGTTAAAACACCACCAGTTCCTTTGATAGGGAAATCTTTGAAAGAAGATGTCTACATTGACCAAAGGGCATATTTATTGTCTTTAGCTCTCAGCTCTCTGCAGTTTTCACCATTGCATTCTCAGAATCTGGCACAGTGGCCAGCACAGAGGGAATGCTTGATGAATATTTCTAGAATAAATGAATGAACCGGGTTTGCATCCTCATTTGGAATGTATTCCCGGGCTTGCAAGTGAGGAGGGGTGTTTTGTATCACTTGCCGTTAATAAAAGGAGATACCTTTTTAAAATAAAAGGAACCATTTTTTATTGAATAAGACAGTAAAGTGAGGTGCAGTTTAATAATTTGTCTGACTCAATAAATACCATTTTTAGGTACATCCCCTAGTGAAGCCAGTAGCAGCGATCCCTTAAATAACCATTAGATTAAGAACAAACATGTCACCTCAGATTTGATCTCCTACTGTGGCTACAATTGAGGAGTACTGTGCATAGGGTATGCTGGAGACTGCCACATTCGGGGGTGATGACCCCAGGGCCCTGCAGGTAGACGTGGTGGCCACTCCAGAAACTCCATTAGAGTATCTTTATTGAGATGTAATTTACACACCATACAATTCACCTATTTAAAGTGCACAATTCAGTGGCCTTAAGTATATTCAGAGAGTGGTGTAACCATCACCACAATCAATTTTACGACATTTTCATCACTTCCGAAAGGAGCCCTATACCCATTTCCTTCCCTCTCCACCCCCGTCCCGCCCTAAGCAACCGTTAACCTACCTTCTGTCTATATAGATTTCACTATTCTGGACATTTTATATAAATGGAATCATATAAAAGTGGTCTTTTGTGACATTTATTTAGCATGTTTTTAAAACTCATTTATGCTGTAGCATATGTGGATCTTTGCATCCTTGATTAATATTCCATTGCAAGGATATGATACATTTTATTCATCCATTCTTCAGTTGATAAACAAGTGAGTTGTTTCCACTTTTTGGCTATTATGAATAATGTTGCTTTGAACATTCATTCATTGTGTGAATGTATATACATAGGAGTGAAATTGCTGGGTCATATGGTCTATATTTAACTTTTTGAGGAACTGTCAAGCTGTTTTCCAAAGTGGCTGCATCATTTTGCATTCCTCCTGGTACTACGTGAGTTTCTAATCTCTCTGCATTCTTAACATTTGTTTTCTGTCATTTAGATAATAGCCTCCCAGTGACTATGAAGTGGTATCTTATTATGGTTTTGAATTTGTATTTTCCTGGTGGCTAGTGATGTTAAACATCTTTTTATGTGCTTATTAGCCGTATGTATATCTTCTTTGGAAAACATTCTGTTTAATAAATCCTTTGACAATTTGAAAATTGGGTTATCTTTTTACTACAGATTGTAAAATTTCTCTAAATATTCTGGATACAAGTCTCTTCTCACGAATATGACTTGCAAATATTTCCTCCCATTGTGCAGGTTCTTTTTTCACTTTTTTTGATGGTATCGTTACAAACAAAAGGTTTTTTCCTTTTTAAAAAATATTTTCCTTATTATTTTTTAAAGATTACATTTATTTATTTTCAGTGAGGGGAATGGAGGGAGAAAGAGAGGGAGAGAAACATCGATGTGTGAGAGAAACAACGGGTTGCCTCTTGCACACCCCCAGCTGCGGACCTGGCTTGCAACCCAGGCATGTGCCCTGAATGGGACTCGAACTGGCGACCTTCTGGTTCATAGGCCAGTGCTCAGTCCACTGAACCACACCAACTAGGACAAAATTTTATTTTTATTTTTAAATTACAGATCCAGGTGTACAACCCCATGATTAGACATTTATATAACCTACAGAGTGACCACCTCAATAAATCTAGTACCCATCTGACACCATATATAGTTATTACAGTATTATTGACTATATTCCATGCTATACTTTACATCCTCCTGACTATTCTGTAACTACCAATTTGTACTTCTAAATCCCTTCACCTTTTTCACCCATCCCCGTTACTGTTAGATGGAGGTCTGACGTTTGAGTACTGAGTGCATGAAACCAGACAAAGAATGCCTTCGCAAAATGCCTGGGGCCATGACAAGGACATTGAGTGACGCAGTGCAACACCAGGCCACACTACTGCAAGGCATGAGACCTCGTTGCCCAGATAACTGAGCCATGCCTTGTGGACACTCCGCCCCCTACCTCGCAGCGTTGACAGAGTGCCAGGGGAGTCCCTCCCACCTTGGCCTCGGTGGTGGCAGGGGGAAGTTCTTACACTAGCATGCATAAAGCTAGCAAGATAATTAGAGGAAAAGCCCTCATACCTCCTTCTGGTACCAGACTGGGGGTGGGACCAGGGGAAGACAGGCACATGTGCCGCAGGAGTCAAAATGGTGCGGGGGGAGGTGCTTAACCAAAGACGCCAGTCAACCTAGGCTGGGGAAAGCAGGGACTGATTAGGAGGTGGACCTGTTTGAAGCACACAAAAGTTTGGGAGGTTAATTGGTCATTTTGAGAAAGCACTTGGTCTGTCCCACATCCAAAGTAATGTAAACTGAAGGGAACAAAAAGACTCTTGCTTGTAGCTTGCTGCTCAGGACTTGCACTCAGACAGTGTGCTGGCCTGTCCTCTCCACGGGCCATGTGGCCCTAGCAATAATGTGGCCCATGATCTCCAGGAGAGAGTCTCTCTCATTCTCTCACCTCGCCCCCCCGCCCCGCCCCCTCAGTGAACACATTGGCGGGTGCCTTTGGAAAACCTTGCGGCCCTAGCCACTTCATGGCCTGTGGCCTGCGGGAGGGAGCCTGGAATGGGTAGAAGCCAGGAACAAGCTGCGCTACCTGGATGACTGCTTAGCAGCCACCTGCAGGCAACAAAAGATACTACTTTAAAATGAAGCAGAAACCCAGGGCACTGGCTTTTGTTTTGGTCTTGCTGAGGGAGGCTGGACTTTGTCTAGGTTTTATGAAGGAGATGAGCTATGAGATGGGGAGCCTGTCATTTTCCCAGATTTTACAGCCTCTGAATAGCACCTCTTTCCTTTCTCCCCGGCCTCTGCCTCCCAAGTTTGGCTTTGGTGGCAGCAGGCAGACGAAACCCCTTTTTTCATTCGGTAACACCCTTATCCCCCCTCCCACCTGGAAACCATCAAAATGTTTCCTGTATCTATGAGTCTGTTTCTGTTCTGTTATTTTGTTTTAGATTTCACATGTAAGTAAAATCACCTGGCATTTGTCTTTCTCTGTCCGATTTAATTCACTCAGCACAATACCCTCTACTTCTATGTATGTTGTCGCAGATGGTAAGATTTTGTCTTTTTCATGTCTGAATAATATTCCATTGTATATATGCCCCACTTCTTTATCCATTCATCTATTGATGGACCCTTATATTGCTTCCATATCTTGGCCATTATAAATAATGCTGTAATGAACATATGCATGTACATGCCTTTTTGATTTAGTGTTTGGGTTTCTTCAAATAAATACCCAGAAGTGGAACTGCTGAATCCTTCTTTGTTTCTTTCTATAGCCTTTGTGTTAAAGTCTATTTTGTCTAGTACAAGTATTGCTACCCTAGATTTTTTATTTTGTTTTCACTTTTATCAAATTTCTTTTTCCATCCTTTTACTTTTAGTCTGTGTGTGCCTTTCAACCTAAAGTGAGTCTCTTACAGACAGCATATCTAAGGATCAGTAGCCATATGTCTTTTGATTGGAGCAATTTCATTTAAAGTAATTGTTGGTAGACATGTATTTTTTTTAATCCTCACCTGAGGATATGCTTATTGATTTTTAGAGAGAGAGGAAGGATGAGGGAGGCAGAGGGAGAGAAAGACATCAATGTAAGAGAGAAACATCATCAGTTGCTTCCAGCATGCACCCTGACCAGGGATCAAACCAGCAACCTAAGCATATTACCTGACTGGGGATGGAACTAGCAACCTTTTGGTGCATGGGACAATGCTCCAACCAACTGATCCACCCGACAAGGGCTATAGATGTGTATTTATTATTCATATTTTTTACCTTTATTTTTCTTCTTCTTAAAGACAGCTTTTTAACATTTCGTGTAATACTTGTTTGGCGATAATGAACTCTTTTAGCTTTTTCATGTCTGGAAAGCTCTTTATACGTCCTTCAATTCTAAATAACAGCTTTGCTAGGTAGAGTAATCTTGCTTTTTAATGAAAAGTCTTTGCTTTTCATTACTTTGAATATTTTGGGCCAATCCCTTCTGGCTTGCGAAGTTTCTACTGAGAAATCAGAGGACAGTCTTATGGGAGCTTCCATAAGACCATCTTGATGTGGGCCTCTTGGAGTTTATCTTGTTTGGGACTCTATACTTCCTGGATTTGCATGTTTACTTCCTTCATCAGGTTGGGGAAGTTTTCTGTCATTATTTCTTCAGGTAGTTTTTCAATTTCTTGCTCTCTCTTTCCTCTGTCTCACACCCTCAGGATGTGAATGTGGTGTGCTTAAAGTTGTCCCAGAGGCTCCTTACACTATCCTCAGTTTTTTGGATTCTTTTTTTCTTTTTGCTGTAATGTATTCTTCATTTTAGTTAGTATACTCTTCATTTCTGATTGGTTCTTTTTTATGTTCTCTATCTCTTTGTTGAAGTTCTAAGTTCATCTACTCTTCCCTTAAATTCATCGAGCATCCTTATAACCAGTGTTTTGAACTCTGCATCTGGTAGATTGCTTGTCTCCATTTTGTTCAGCATTTTTTCCTGGAGTTTTATTCTGTTCTTTTATTTGGGGCGTGTTTCTTTGTCTCCTCATTTTGGTTGCTGCTCTGTGTTTATTTCTATGTATTAGGCAGAGCTGTTACATCTCCCAGTAATGGTAGAGTGGTCTTATGTAGTAGGTGTCCTGTAGAGTCCAGTGGTTCAACCTCCCCAGTCAGCTGAGCTGGGCACTCCAGGGGTGCCCCTATGTGGGCTGAGTGCACCCTCCTGATGTAGTTGAGCCTTGGTTGCTGTTGGCACTTCAATAGGAGAGACCGACCCTAAGATCAATTAGCTGTGAAAACTGTGACCAGTGTGGAGGATCTGCTCTGCAGGAGCCCACACCATGAAGCAGGGCCCACTTCAGCAGGGCTCAGGTATCATCCAAGTCCCTCCCTTGAGGTGTCACTTGCAGAGGTGTCTGGTTGGTGCTTGGGCATGGTGTGAAGCTGTCCACTGGGTGTGCTGGCTCTGGGGCCTCCCAGGAGATGCAGGCCAAAATGAGCCACCACCAAGATGAGCCCTGCCCAGGACCACCTTGCTTGAGCTACAAAGTGGCTTGCAGATGGCTGCTACTTTTGCTGAGCTTGGAGGTAGCCAAGAGAGGCCCTGTTACAAAACAAGGCTGTGGTTCCTAGTGGTGGGCCTAGACCACTTAGCAAAAGATGCAGGGTACTTAGAAGCCAGATGATGCTTGTTTGAGAGATTTTAGGAAAGTAAGCAGCATGAGCAAAGACATGCTCTTCGTATGGAAAGGCCACGGAAAATGGCTTGTGTGGGTTCACAAGTTGGATGGGGCAGGGTCCCAGGGAATCACCAGGGTGGGGGCGAATAGGGTCATCCAGGTTGATGGAGACTCAGATATGGCACCCACCTGCTGGCTCTGTGGGGGGAAGGCTCAGAAAAGGAATAATGGCTTCTGTTAGTACTTCAGTCTGAGAGAAAGGTGCCCCTCCAGCCCTCATCCTGAAGGTAGGCTATTCAGTTTCTCCTTGTATGTCCTTGTAGCCTTTCAAGCTGCTGCTCCAGTGCTGGAACTCAGAGGGAGTGAGTCTGCGTAAGTCCTTGCATGGGTGCTTTAAGAGGAACTGCCTAGGACCCCAGGAGCCTTTGTCTTACTCAGTCACTATCCTTGCTGGTTTTCCCAGCACGAACTTATGGGGACTTCTCTTCCTGGCACTGGAACACTGGGCTGGGGAGCCTGATGTGGGACTGGAACCTATTACTCCTCAGGGGGGTCCTTCAAAGCCAAGATATACCTCCCAATTTTTTAACCACCACACATTGGTATGGGGCCAGTCATTTCTGCATCTCTGTCCTTTCTATCAGTCTCAGTGTGGCTTCTTTACATCCTCAGTTACAGGAGCTCTGTTCAACTAGATATCAGGAGGTTCTGAATAATGGCTGTTCTGTAGTTTAGTCATAATTCTGATGTGGTTGTAGGAGGTTCTGTGTATCTTGCTTACCTACACCACTATCTTGACTGGGAGCCCCAAACAAAAGTTTTTAATAAATTTCATGAGTTCAATTTAGTTTTTCCTTTGTTAACTGTGCTTTGGTATTGTACCTAACAGGGCTTTGCTTAATAAAGATTTACTCTTACATCCTCTTATAATAGTTTTATATTTTACCTCTTACATTGAAACCTATGATCAATTTTGGGTGGATTTTTGTGTATGGCATAAGGTTCAACTTCATTCTTTTGTGTGTGGATATGCAGTTGTCCCAGTGCCACTTGCTGAAAAGACTATTCTCTCTCCCACTGAATTGTTTCAGTACCCTTATTGAACATCAAACAATCATAAATCTGAGGGCTTATTTCTGGATTCTCAATTCTATTTCCTTGATCTATGTATCTATCCTTATGCCAGTGTCATACTTGATTACATGCTTACTGTAGCTTTATAGTAAGTTTTAAAATTGGGAGATTTGAGTCCTCTAAAATTTTTCTTTTTCAAGATTATCTTGGCTATTCTGGGACCCATGAAATTTTGTCTAAATTTTAGGATTAACTCTGCAAAGAAGTCAGCTGGGATTTTGATAGGGATTGTATTAAATTTGTAGACCAGTTGGGGATTATAGCCAATTTAACAACAGCGAAGGAATTTTTAAGAGTATAAACTGCAAAGACAAAGAGAACAGGAGAAGAACCCAGTAGAATGAGGAAGGAGAAGTAACTTGGCTGAGCAGTAGAGGCTGTGGCCTGATGCCTGCAGCAAAGAGCTAATAATGGGACATGAGCAGTTCAGGAAGGCACTAGATTTAGAAACACAGGGTACCAAGGAATGTGGGAGTGAGGTGCAGAGCCGAGATGGGGGTGGGTCTAAAGTCTATTTGCAGAGCAATTTAACCTTCTAGATTTCCTCCACCACCCCCTCAAAGACGACAGCTCCTCCTCAAGGCAAGAGGCTAGAGATTTGTTCTTTTCTAGTACATTTCCCTTGCAACATTGTTCCTGAACTGGTTTAGGTCCACAAACTTCGGTATTAGTCCCAACAAGATAAATAGAGAGAGTAATAACAAGTATTTAGAATTTTTTATGAGTTCGAAATTGCCTTAACAAATTCAAGTGTTTGCTCAATGGATTTTTCTTGCTGAAGAGAAACTAGATTAGTTTGGATGACTGAACTCCTTTTGTAAGTCACATGTGCAGTAGAACCACATGCAGGTCCCGGACAGAACGGGAATTTTAAAGCTGGCCCTTCACGGATAGTTTGAGGAGCATTCTTCAGAGGCTTACAGGCTTGACTGTGTGTAGAGGCAGACCTCAAACACAGAGCAGGTCCTTTTCCAGGCCACCACAATAAAGCAAATACTGTAATAAAGTAAGTAACACAAATTTTTTTGGTGTCCCAGTGCATATAAAAGTTATGTTTACACTATACTGTAGTCTGTTAAGTGTGTAATATAATTATGTCTAAAAACATACATATGTTAATTTTTAAAAACTTTATTGCTAAAAAATACTAACCACTATCTGAATCTTTGGCATATTGTAATCTTTTTGCTGGTGGAAGATCTTGCCTTGATGTTGGTGTCTGCTGACTGAGGAGGGTGGTGGTTGTTGAAACCTGTGGTAGCTGTGGCAATTTCTTAAAATATGACAATTCTCCAGTCAAGATGGCAGCATAGGCAAACACAGTTTGCCTCCTCACACAACTACATCAAAATTACAACTCAACTATAGAACAGCCATCACTCAGAACCATCAGAAATCAAGTTAAATGGAAGTCTGACAACTACAGAATTAAAGAAACCACACCCACCCAGACTGGTAGGAGGGGCGGAGGCATGGATAAGGCTGTTCCCACATCCATGTGTGGTGGATAAAAATTTGGGAGGGATATCTTGGGGGTTAGGAGTCCTAGACCCACACCAGGACCTTCAGCCCAGGGTTCCAGTGCCAGAAAGATATGTCCTCACAACTTCTGGCTGCAAAAACCAGTGGGGATTGTGTTGGTGGAAGAAACTGATGGAGCCCCAAGCAGCTCTTCTTAAAGAACCCGTACATGAATTTTCTCAGACTCGCGCCCTTTGAGTTCCAGCACTAGGGTAGCAGCTTGAAAGGCACCAGTGGCATACAGGGAAGAAGTGAAGCATCTGGCATCAAGGCAAGAGCTGGGGGACAGCTTTCTCCCAGACAGAAAGGCAGGTAGAGGCCATCGTCCCTTTCCTGAACCCTCTCCCAACAGAGCCACAGATCTAGCAGGCTGATGCCTTATCTGAGATTCCATCAACCTGACTAACACCCTTTGTCCTGCCCTGGACATCCCCTGAGGCTCCATAGTACCCAACATATGGGCCCACCCAACCTGTTAACAGTGACTTTTTCATAAGAATGGCTGGTCTTGGCTCATGCTTTACAACTTCCTAAATCCTCTCAAAGAAGCAACAGCCAGCCTTAAAAATCCCCAGCCCTC
This sequence comes from Mormoops blainvillei, assembly GCA_004026545.1. Lineage (NCBI taxonomy): Eukaryota > Metazoa > Chordata > Mammalia > Chiroptera > Mormoopidae > Mormoops > Mormoops blainvillei. The sequence goes on along the minus strand of PVJD01013971.1, from coordinate 15,125 downwards.
ATACCCTTTTCTAAGTGGTCCCAGGCCCGGCGCTAGCAGCAGCCAGCCTTTATTCACAGCTTGGCTTCACCTGAGAATCTCCAAGTCAAGCATAAGTAGCAGCCATCTCAGATTGCTTTATAGTTCAGGCAGAGTGGCCCTGGGCAGAGCACAGGTTGGGGCTGATCTTGGCCTACACCAGCTGGGAAACCCCAGAGCCTATGCACCCAGTAGACTACTACAGACCATGTCACAGCACCACCACCCTGTCCCTTCACAGCCGATCCTCCAAGGAGGTTGGAGGTTGGTGGTTAGTGGCCACAACCAGTCCTTGCAGCTAACTGGACTGGGTAAATCCCTCCATTGACTTGCCAACAGCAATCAAGGCTCAACTACAAGAAGAGGGTGCATTCACCCCACATAAAGGGTGTTCCTTCAGTACCCAGCATGGGCGATAGGGGAGGCTGTGCCATTGGACCCTACAGGACACCTGTTACGTTAGGTCATGCTACTAAGACACAGAGTCATAGCAGCTCTACCTAATACGTAGAAACAAACACAAGGGAGGCTGCCAAAATGAGGAGTCAAAGAAACATGGCCCAAATGAAAGAACAGATCAAAACTCCAGAAAAAGAACTAAACAAAGGGAAGATAAGCAATCTATCAAATGCAGAGTTCAAAACAGTGGTTACAAGGATGCTCAAGGAACTTAGTGAGGACCTCAACAGCATATAAAAGATCCAGTCAGAAATGAAGGACACACTAATTGAAATAAAGAACAATTTACGGGGAAACGGCAGTAGAGTGAATGAAACCAAGAATCAAATCAATGATTTGGAACATAAGGAAGCAAAAAACAACCAATCAGAATAGGAAGAAAAAAGAATCCAAAAAAATAAGGATAGTGTAAGCAGCCTCTGGGACAATTTCAAGCATTCCAACATTGGCATTATAAGGATGCCAGAAGGAGAACAGAAAGAGCAAGAAGTTAGAAATATATTTGAAAAAATAATGAAAGAAAACTTCCCCAATTTGGTGAAGGAAATAGCCTTGAGAGTCCAGGAAGCACAGAGAGTCCCAAACAAGACCGATGCAAAGAGGCCCACTCCAAGACACATCATAATTAAAATGCCAAAGGTTACAGATAAAGAGAGAATCTTAGCAGCAAGAGAAAGTAAATTAGTTACTTACAGAGGCACTCCCATAAGACTGTCAGCTGATTTCTCAAAAGAAACTTTGTAGGCAAGAACGGTTGGTAAGAAATATTCAAAGTCATGAAAAGCAGGGACCTACAGCCAAGATTGCTCTACCCAGAAAAAATATCATTTAGAATTGAAAGGCAGGTAAAGAGCTTCCCAGACAAGAAAAAAACTCAAGGATTTCATCATCATCAAACCATTATTACATGAAATGTTAAAGTGACTTATTTAAGAAAAAGAAGATTAAAACTATGAACAATAAAATGGCAATAAATACATACCTATCAACAATTGAGTCTCAAAAACAAACTAAGCAAACAAGAAGAACAGAGACAGAATCATGGATACGGAGAGGGTTTCGATAGTTGCCAGATCAGAGGAGGGTGTGGGGGAAAGGGTGAAGAGGTGAGGGGATGAAGAAGTACAAATAGGTAGATACAGAATAGCCATGGGGATGTAAAGTAAAGTATAGGAAACGGAGAAGCCCAGGAAATTACATGCATGACCCATTGACAAGAATAATGATGGGGGGATTGCCTAAGGGATTGGTGGGTGCTGGGTGGAGAGCGGGGGGCGAAGGGAGAAAATTTGGGACAACTGTATCACCATAATTAATAAAATGTAATTAGAAAAACTGGACAATAATGAAGTTTTGCTGCATTGATTGACTCTACCTTTCACGAAAAATTTCTCTGTAGCATGGGATGCTATTCGATAGCATTTTACCCAAAGTAGGAGTTCCTTCAAAATTGGAATCAATCTCTCACACCCTGCTGCTGCTTTATTAACTAAGTTTATGTAATAAGTTAAATCCTTTGTTGTCACCCTGGCTGGTACGGCTCAGTGGGTTGAGCATCAGCCTGCAAAGCAAAAGGTTGCTGGTTCGACTCCTGGTCAGAGCACATGTCTGGGTTGTGGGCCAGGTTCCCAGTTGGGGGTGTGCAAGAGGCAGCTGATTGATGTCTCTTTCGCACATCAATGTTTGTCTCTCTCTCTCTTTCTCCCTCCCTTCCCACCTCTCTAAAAAATAAATAAAGTCTTGAGAATATCTTTTATTGTGATTTCAACAATCTTCATAGCATATTCACCAGGAGTAGATTCCATCTCAAGAAACCACTTTCTTTGGTCACCCATAAGAAGCAACTCTTCATCCATTCAAGTTTTATCATGAGATGGCAGCACTTCAGTCACATTTTCAGGCTCTACTTCTAATTCTAGATCTCTTGATACTCCCACCACATCTGCAGTTACTTCCTTAACTGAAGTCTTGAACCCGTAAAGTCATCCATGAGGACTGAAATCAGCATCTTCCAAAGTTCTGTTAATGTTGCCATTTTGGTCTCTTACCATGAATCACAAATGTTCTTAATAGCACCCAAAATGATGGATCATTTCCAGAAGGTTTTCAATTTACTTTGCCCAGCCCTGTCAGAGGAATCACTATCTATAGTTTTATGAAATATATTTATCAAGTAATAATACGTGAAAGTCAAAATTTCTCCTTGATCCATGGACTGCAGAATAGATGTTGCATTAGCTAGCATGAAAGTAACACTAATATGGCTGTGTATCTCCACCAGAGCACTTGGGTTACCAGGTGCATTGTCAATGACTGGTAATAGTTTGAAGGAGTGTTTTGTTTTGTTTTTCCCTTGAGCAGTAGATCTCTACCATGAGCTAAAAATATTCAGTTAACCATGTGTAAATAGATGTACTGTCATCCTGGCTTTGTTCATTTTATAGGGCATAGGCAGAGTAGATTTAGCATAATTCTTAAGGGTCCTAGGATTTTCAGAATGGCAAATGAACATTGGCTTCAACTGAAAGTCACCAGCTGCATTAGCCCCTTATAACAGGGGCAGTCTGTCCTTTCAAGCTTTGAGGCCAGGCATTGACATCTCTTCTTGAGCCATGAAAGTCCTATATGGAACCTTCTTCCAGTGTAAGATTGTTTCATCTACATTGAAAATCAGTGGTTTAGGGTAGGTAGCCACCTTCATTAATTACCTTAGCTAGATCTTCTGGGTAACTTGCTGCAGCTTCTAATCAGCACTTGCTGTTTCACCTTGCACTTTTATGTTATGGGGACGGCTTCTTTACTTAAAACTTATAAGCCAACCTCTGCTAGCTTCAAACTTTTCTTCTGTAGCTTCCTTGCCTTTCTCACCCTTCATAAAATTGAAGAGAGTTAGGGCCTGGTTCTGGGTTAGGCTTTGGCTTAAGGGAATGTTGTGGTTTATTTAATCTTCTCTCCTAACCACTAAAACTTTCTCCATGTCAGCAATAAGGCTATTTTGCTTTTTTATTATGCGTGAGTTCACTGGAGTAGCACTCCTAACTTCCGTCAAGAACTTTCTCTTTGCATTCATTACTTGGCTGTTTGGTGCAAGAAGCCTGGATTTTGGCTTATCGTGGTTTTGACATGTCTTCCTCACTAAGCTTAATCGTTACCAGCTTTTGAGTTAAAGTGAGAGACATGTATCTCTTCCTTTCACTTGAACATTTAGAGGCCATTGTAGGGTATTAATTGGCCTAATTTCAATATTGTGTGTGTCAGGGAACAAGGAAGCCTGAGGGGAGGGAGAGAGAGAGGCAGGGGATTGCAAATCAGTGGAGCAGTCAGAACATACATGCTCACCATCTTCTGTGGGTGCGGTTTGTGGTGCCCCAAAACAACTCTAGTAGTAACAACAAAGATCACTGATCGTGGATCATAACAAATGCAATAACTAGAAAGTTTGAAATACTGCAAGAATTATCAAAATGTGCCAAAGCGAGCCCTGGTCGGGTGGCTCAGCTAGTTGGAGTGCCCTCCCACGCACCACAAGGCTGTGGGTTTGATCTCTAGTGGGGGTTCATATGGAAGGCAACCGATCTATGTTTCTCTCTCACATTAATGTTCTTATTTCTTTAAAAACCGATAAACATATCCTCAGGTGAGGATTTAAGAAAAAATTTTGACAAAGAAAAACAAAGTGAGTGAATGCTGTTGGAAAAATGGCATCAATAGGGTTGCTCAGTGCAGGGTTACCACAAACCTTCAATTTGTTTGTTTTTTTTTTAAAGCACAGGATTTGCAAAGTGCAATAAAATAAAATGTAATAAAACGAGATATGCCTGTATAATTGGGAGAGGGTCGAAGCACCAGGCTGAAAATCTGGATTCTGAACAGCGTGATATCCAGCCTTCCTCCTGATCTCATTCAGAAAAACTGTCAGCTAGGTTTATGGCCTCTGCCATCACCTACCCCTAGATAAGAGTCTAGAAGATTCTTATCAGAAAATACTTAGTGACCTAGAAAGAAACTGTTAAACATTGACTTTTGGAAGTCCCCTTGACATCCCATTTTAATGTCTCTACAGTGAAGTTCTCCAATGGACAAGCTATACCCATGCACATAAAGCTTAAAACAAAGTTTAAAGAGTTTTGTTTTGCTCTTTGAATAGTCTTTTTACTAAAATAGCTCAGCATTCAGAATATTTAAAAGGGTACAATGAGGAGGTATTCTATCCATCACTACCTAGTTCCCTCTCCATTCAACTGTTTAGTGCCTCACTAATACAATAAAAAGCCTACATGGAAGACAGAGACCAAAATAAAAAAATCCGAAACACAGAGGAAAAAATGTAGAGAGAATAAAAGCTCAAAAAGGAAAAGAATAATAATATCCTGGAGACAGAAAAGAAGCTATTACATAAATGAAATAAGAATAGCATCCTATTAGAAAGAGGAATATTCAGAGAATAAAAGGAGAGAATTTTTGGAAATTAAAAATATAAAATAAAAATATAAATATTAAAAATTCAACTTGAAAAGTTATAAATTTGTAAAATCTCACAAAAAGTAAAACAAAGAGATAAAGAGATGGAAAATCAGGTACAGAAGATAAGAAGATTAAAGGGACAGGTCAGAAGGTCCAACATGTTAAAAACAGGAGATAGACTGAACAAAGGAAAAAGAGGGAAGAAATAATTAAATAAATAGTCAACAATTTTTTTTTATAGCACGACATAATTTTTCCAGGTCAAAAGTATTCATCAAGTGTCCAGTAGAATGAATGAGAAAAGACCCATCCCAAAGCAGATCGTTGTGAACCACCAGGACACTGGAAGTCAGAGAGGAGAATCTAAAAGCCTTCAGACAACCTAAGTGCCCTTCAGTAAATGAGTGGATCAAAAAACTATAGTACATTTACACAATGGAATGCTACACAGCAGAAAGAAAGAAGGAGTTCCAACCCTTTGTGACCGCGTGGATGGAACAGGAGAGCATTATGCTCAGTGAAGTAAGCCAGGTGGAAGACAAATACCACATGATCTTACCTATACGTGTAACCTAATCAAAAAAACAAACAATCAAGTAATATATAACCAGAGACATTGAAATAAAGAATGAACTGCCAGTAACCAGAGCAGAGGGGAGAGAGGGATAACGGGGGAAAGAAAGGGGAGGGTCATCAAGCAACGTGTATAAAGGACCCACGGACAAAGCCGAAGGGAGGTAGGATTGAAGGTGGGAGGCGGGGATGGGTGCGGCAGAGGAAAGTGGTGGCGAGAAAATGGAGACAACTGTAGTTAAACAACAATAAAAAATTTTTTTAATAAAATAAAAGCATAAAATAAATAAATAAAAACTTCCAGGCATAAGATGCGAAGGTTAGAAAGTTGAAATGGCACTGGTATCACAACAGCTACTCTGGAAGCTTGCATTCTATGCTTGGGCAAACCATCAATCGAGTACAAAGACACTTCCAGTTCCATAAGCAAAAATTTTACTTCCTTTGTTCATTTTCTTCAGATGTTACTGGAAGGTATGCAGCACTAAAACAAGAAAGTAAATGAAGGAAGAAGACATGGAACCCACATGACTGCGGGCGGGGCTGCCTTGGCACAGAGGGGAAAAGAAAATAGGAAGGGACAGGAAGAATGAAGCCACAAGTTCAGGGCGCAAAGAAAGCAGAGTCTGGAGACCAAGAGAGTCCCCTCTGAGATCCATTTTCAAACCTGTACTTGCTTTCTGAGACTCCCGATGACCTTGTAATAAATTCCTCTTTTTACTTAACTAGCTCACACTGTGTTTCAATCACCTGTAATGAAAAGTTGCCCCCTGATATCATTGCTGCGCCTGGGAGCTTGTAGAAATGCAGAATCTCAGGCCTCCCTCAGACCCACTCAACAGACTCTGCATTTTAACAAGATTCCCAGGTGATTTACTGTATGTTGCCCTGTATAATGCATACCCATGTTTTTGGCCCAAACTTTCAGGAAAAAATCTTTAGTTTTAATTTTTCATTTCAATTATTTATTTATTTATATTTAGATACTTGCTTTTTTATTATAAAGGAATTTTTGCATTTCTTTTTGAACACGTTATGGTACAAGAAATGTTAGGTAGTAAATAATTACAAAACATAAGAACAGATACAAGGTATTTTGGGTATTACCCTTGTATAATGCTCATCCTTATTTTTCCCTCAAAAATTTGGGCAAAAAGTTTGCATTATACATGACAAAGTACTGTATATGTGTGTTAAAGTCTGAGAAGCGCTGTCCTGAAATATCTACCTTGCAAGGTTGGGTACCGGGCATATTAAAGATAATATTAATATGTGAAATGCCTGACCACATGAAGGGTACTCTATAAGGTGTTCTGCTGCTGCTGCTGCTGCTGATGATGATGATGAAACTAGGAAAACTTTGGAATGACAGTCTCAGGACCGGTTCCTGGGACCACAGTAAGTGGTAGTTCTGAACCAAATTACAAAGACAGGCATGCAAGAGAAAAGGCGAAAAGCACATTTATGCCAGGAAACAGGTTTCAGCTCTGCTCCAGGAACCTGTCAGGTTAGTCCGTCCATGTGTTGACATGGGAAACCATTAAGAAAAACCACCTCCCAGGTGTGGCAATTGGCTGCGAATGAGTGACAGACACTTAGCATCCGGGATGACACTGGCTGGGGGAATGCTGGGTTAATGCTACCTTTCTCAGCACAGCAAGCATCCTGCGTCAGCACTCAGGAAGTAGGTCAGGAGGAAATATCCTGAGTGAGCAGCTCCTAATAGCTTTTTCAGGCAGAAACCTGTGGCCCATAGAACTGGGGGTGGAAGGGGGATGGGAATGGGAGAAGGTCGGGGGCCCATGGTGGGGCTGGGCTAGGAAATAATATCCCTTCTTGGCAGGAGCGAGGTTGCCTCTCACATAGTTTTCCTGGCTCTAGTCCTTTGGCATTCAGCCACTTTCTTTGTGCTTGGGAGTTCTGTTGACTGTCCAATGCTGAGGATAAAGATTTCTAAGGAAAAAGATGTGCTTGCAGAGAGCCAGTGTCCCACCGCAGCCCTTAGTGTACTGTGGACACGGGATGGTTATCCCAGGTCTGTATCTCCCCAGGACTTATTGGCCATTGCTTTCTAATTGTCCCCCAACTGTATGGCACTGTAGTGTACTCAATCCTTGACAGTCCTTATAGGAGAAACCCACCAGTCCCCCAAGAATTTACCCAATAGAGTCCCCAGCCCTTTAAAACACCTATAGGAATCTTATCCTATTCAGAAATAACAAACTCTTGTATTATCAAATGGCCGTCCTTGGGGGTCGATTGCAGTTACCAACTGCCACCACCACAGCAGTAAAAGCTTAACATTAACTTGAATAACAGCGAATATTTAGTAACATGCTTACTATGTACCAGGCACGCTCCTGAGTACTTTATGTATTTTAACTCATTTAGCCATCACAACCTTGTGAAGTTAAATACAATTCAATCTCATTTAACGATGAGAGAGCTGAGGCATACAGATATTAAATGAGGTCACTTAGCTAGTAAGTGGCAGTCTGGCTCCAGAGCCCCTGTTCTTTAACCATTAAATCAGACGCCCTTGGTGGACAAGGTGTCAGCAGCAGCTCTCCTGCCAACAAATCCCATTTTAGCCTTAATAAGCTAGCTGATTTTAAACGAATAACTCAGAGGTGATATGGTGAGGAGCAAGAGCAGAGGTGTCAGAGTTAAGAGATCTGAATTCTTCTGCCGGCGCTGCCATTTAGAAAGAAAGGATACTGATGCTGATTGAATGCAGAGCACGTGTCAGGTGCTGGGTGCTTGCTGTGCCTAATCTTCCCAGCTAGCCTGTGTGACCTTATACCAGTCACTGTCCCTCACTGGGTTTCAGTTTCTTTACATGTAAAGTGGACAGTGTGGTTTCAGTGATTCAATCCAGACAATACCCACTGAAGAGTTACTATGTGCACACAAGTGCCATGCCCGGTGCTGAGGGACACAGACAGTAAAATACAGACCTTGCCTTGCCGAGGCTCACAGTCCAATTCTTTCATTTTGTAAATTCTTTAGAGTTGTGCAAGTCAATTATTATCTCTGTTTTCTAAATTAGGGGAAATGATGTTTGAACATGGAAGGTCACTCAATCAGATGTAACCAAAGAGTGTGACCCCGGGTTGACTCCTAGCTCGGGACTCTTTCTGCTCCCAGCTGTCCTACCTCAGCTTTATATCACTGTGACTAAAAGCTACAGAGTCTACTTTGAGTTCTTAACTTCCTACAGTCATTTTTATGCCATTCTCCTGCCTTCCCCATCACGACAGGCTCAAACACACACACACACACACACACAATGCCATTGAGTGACTGGAAATCATGCCCCTCTGGCAACCTTCCTTTTTTGCCCAAAGCCTGGAGTGCAGCACTAAGGTAGCGAATGCACTGTCAGCGAAGCCACAGTTACCATATGCATCGTGACTCATTACTGTATCCGCTGAGTCGGAACTGAAGCCTCTTGCCCCATCAAGTAATTACTGGTGAGCAGGAAGACCTCAGCTAAAGATAAGGTTACTCTAGCGGCTGTGAGGAAGGGGTCAGTGAGCACCATGAGCTCCCCTACAGCAGTCAGCACAGTGCCCTGCATACAGTAGGTGCTCAACACAGCTTTACTGGTAGATTAGCTGCTCTGAGCTACTCTGCCAGCACAGCTGCAGGATGGGGTTGCTAGGCAGGAACATAATATGTGTGTCTGTCTACCCCTGAAGGAAATGACTTCAACTGCTTCTTGTTGAGCAGAGCTGAGCTAGGCCTGCAAGAACTGCAGCACTGAAAATCTATTCCTTAAAGAACTCTGTTAGAATCTCACTTCCGCAATCTATCCTAAGAACTTCCTTTTCTGTACTCTAGGGTAGGGGAAGAGGCACATCTACCCCATGCCTTTCTTGAAGTGATGTAAGAGTGCAGAAGGATTTTAGAAATCATTTATTTGCAATTCCTCCTGGTCACATCTTCCTAAGCTTCTCCATGTTGACACCTTCCCAGGTTTTCGCCACATCGCTCCTCGGCAATAACCCACTCCCAACACTAGACACAGGAGACGCGAAAACTTCGGTGGGCTTCTAGGAACAAGGCCACATTGCTCATCATAGGAGGTCATCCCCCACTACCTCTTTGACCTTCTTACAGGGTGGTGGGGTTTTTGACTGGGTTCATAACCACCTAGCTAAGGTCAGCCTTCCTCTTTTCTGCAATCTCTTTTGCAGAATGTCCACGTGACCAAGTTCTGGTTAATAAGAAGTTAGCAGGAACAATGGCACCCTTAAAAGGAAGGCCCATGCCCTCCCTGTTCCCTCTTGCCTTGATTGGAATGTGGACATCGTGGTGAGCCTTCCTCAACCATGCGAGTAAGTCAAATATCCTAAAAGCAGAGCAATAAACTAGAAGAAGCCTGGGTCCCTGAAACTGTGGAGCCACAGTATTATCCCTGAACTGTTTGTGCTAAGATTGTTACACACAGGAGAGAAATAAACTTCCACGTTGTCTAAACCTTTATCATTTGGGGTTTTGCGATAGCAGCCAAACTTGTATCCTGACTAACACAACCCCGTTTGGGGCGTCAGGGCAATCACAACCTCCCCTTCTCTGAGATTCTCCCACTCTATTCACCTGGGAAGGAGCCTAGAGAGATTATATTCAAGAGACTATTATAGTGACCTATGACTAGCTGGCTGGTCTGGCTGTGGACGAGGGACTAAGGGCCGACACTCCATCCAAGCAGGGCCAGCCGCTCAGATTCTGTCTTTCATGAATTTGCAAAAAAAGATTCACGGTTGCTATCCAACTGATTACATAAACCAAGATGCACAAGAAGCAGCAGAAACGAGAGGCCAGGTATCGCCTGGAAAGCAGAGAGAAAGAAGCTGCCTGGGTTGGTATGTGCTCCCTACTTTCTGGTTCCAGGTCTTTCCATGGCCTCCACAGTCACTCTGCACATGGCTCCTGCAGGAGAACTTGACACTTTATAATAGATTTCCCCTTTTGGTATTAGGTGCTTTAGGTTCATCTCCCTTACCTGCAATCAACAGTGCATAAGTCTCTTCTGATCCTTGTAAAGGCCTGGCTGTCCTCACAAGTCAAGGGGACCCGTGCCTCTGCAGCCCAGGCCCCGGCATACTGGATCCTTTCCTCATTGCAGCGACAGAAGACTTCTGGGTGAACTAGATGGACAGATAGATTGATTGCCTGATAGGCTGGCTAGCAGATCAATCCACGGAATTTCCAAGGGAAGTTAAGCAGGTCTCATGGACTCACAGAATCAGGAGTTATAGGGACAAAAGGCATCAGGCAAAGTGAAGCCAGGGACGTTCAGCGATGTACCCAAAGCCATGCAGTTCAGTGGCTGAGCCTGGACTGGAACCCTAGTCCCGGACCCCAGGCTCGCTCTCCTTCCCTTGCCGCCCCCGGTTGGCCTGATTTTGGGGGGTGCTCTGACATACCACGAATAGCTCCCACGTGCTGATGAACAAACTCCTTCTGACAGTTTGGGAATCTCCGCGGCTCCTAGGAAAAGTGCAAAATGATCCTTTTCTCTTTTTTTCTGTGTCATTCTCTCTAATTCTATATCTCACCACATATTTTAAAGAATAAATGGCTTTTTTTCCATGGAAAAAGAAAGGGGGGACCTCCACTGTGTACCAGAAACTGTGCATAGCACTCTCGAGCTGTTTCATGTAAAGTCTCCAAGAATCCATTTTCCAGAAGAGGAAGATGAGGTTGAGGAAGAATAACCACAGGATACAGGTAACCCAACCTGCCCAGGAATACAAGTAGCACAACTTGCCTAAGACCCACAGGTGGTAGGAATGATAGGAGGAGAGGAATCCGGCTGGTCCGGCTTGAAACGCTGTTGGTGCCTTTTACATGATGTCACACTGCCTCCTGAAGATCGGGCTTTTCAGCCCTTTTTACCTTTACGCTCCAGATTTCTCCACGGGCACCTGCTCAGCAGGGCCCGATTTGGGTCACTTGGCACTGAGCTGGTGGGGGAGGCGTGGTGTGCCCAAGGGTGACCATGGGAGGCTCAGCAGATGGCACTCTTCTCCCAGCCTTGCCGTCTCATTTTCTCCCCTAGTGGCCTGTCCTCCCTCCCTCCCCACCTGCACTGTGTTTCCCTCTTGCTTCAGGCCATGCTTCCCTCCTCCATCCCTAGGCATTCTTTAGTGCCAGGGCCTTAGCCTGCCTCTCGCTTATCCTCATCAAAGAACACCTTGGTTACTCCTCCTGAGTGCTATCTTCTTCAGAGAGGTCATCTAGTTAGCTCAGTGTTTCCTCGGAGGAGGAAACAAAGTCCCCACATGTCAGAGCTCAGCCTGCCTGCTTTTGGAGCTGTGTTTGTACCCAGAGCTGAGTATCTCACTCGCTCATGTTCCCAGAGGCCTGAGGGCAGGGCTGTGTCTTCACATGCCGGGTGGCATGCATGCCTCATGCATCGTCAGCACCCTATGAAAAACAGCTGTCATGCAAAGACCAGGAAGCTGCCTGGCTTGGGGAGGCTGTGGCCCTAAGCTTGAAAGACTAAGCCTGAGGTCTTGACCTCTTCCATTTAGTACATAAACTCACAGCCCCGACACTACCCACAGAGGTTCTGCAGGGATTCCAGGAAGATTTTGCACTTCCATGGTCTCTCTGAAGAATCAAGGACGAACAGTTAGTTACATCAATGGCATGTGTCAAGGAGGAGGAATCCCCTCCGATTTCACTGTGGAATAGAAATAAGATAAAGAAGTATAGGGGTGTAATCTCTGTAATAGAGATTATTACAAGGAGAGAGGGCTTGATCTTAAGAAGACACATGTCCAGAGCTTTGGGTGGTGGCAGCTCAGAGTTTTCAGGAATGAATTGCCAGAAAGTCCTCTGTGTGGGTGCTCTCTACATTACAGTGAAAAATGGGACTGCTCTGGTCCCAGGGATGACAATGACAATGTCACAGGATTCACCACAAAACTCACCCTGTACCCCCCTCCAACTAGGAGGGAAGCCAAGGTACCAACAACAGGGACTTCTTGACTATCAAATGGGTCTATCTATCAATTTATACATTAGAAGCCAGGCTTCCGAATGGTGAAAGGAAGCAGCATAGTGCTCTCCTTTCTCATGCCTTTAAGATGTGTTCAAAAGGAACGCCCTTCCATACGGCAGCCTCTTACGTGACCCCATTCGGGAGACAAGAATCCCTAGTTATGCCAATAAAGGGTTAAAATCCCTGGGGGCTCATCTTCCAAAATGAACACGACAAGTTTCTGGCATTTGTAATGCTCAAATTGCCTGCTTCTCAGGAAAAGAGTGTGTTGTGACCCCCTGCTGTTGTCCTGGGTCCCCTAACCTCAGCAAGGTTGTGGCGAAGCCTGGAACATGCTAAGAGGGCGGCAGAAGAAAGACAGTAGGGAGGAGCAGGTGGCAGTCGAGGCATAGCGTCCCTGCAAAGGCTTCCCAGGCTTCTCCCTTGCAGTTGAAGCCCTGGCCCCAGGCTGAGAAGCCCCCTCACCCCTGCCTGTCTATATCCGCCCCCCTACACACCAGCCGTCCTTCCCTGCCTTTCTTCTGCCTCCCAGGCCTGTCTTCACCACAGCTGATGAAGTCAGTGTCCTGGCCAACACACCATTCACCTCCCCCTTATTCCTGGGCTTGTAATTAAGAGGTGTCTGTGAAGCTCCTCGGGATAAAAGGACCAGTCTGACCTCTGTGCTTTTTCTCAGGGTTCCCCGAGCTCCCACGGAGGTTATTGCCGGTGGGGGCTCCCACAGCCAAGCGCGGTGGCATCGACAGCCTGCAGCCAGGTTCGCAGGGTGCCCTTGCCCCTCGGCCGGCAGGGCCCATGGTGTGGGTGTGTTTTCTGCCCTTTGCTCTTTCCCCAGGATGTTCCGATTTCCTCGCCTCTTCTCTCTTTGTTTAGCCACAGAGGTTGGGCAACTACCTTTGGGCAGCGGGGCCAGAGCCCTTGTCCTAGGAAAGGGCTATCTTTCACAAGTGATCGGAAGTCACCCTGAAGCCTGGGCCTTCCCCTGGCTGGTCGCTCTCTGGGCATTGCCTTTCAAAGGTCTCGTGCTCAGAGACCTCTGTCCACACCCAGCTCCCACATGGAGGCAGTGCTGTGCTCTGGCCAAGAGTGCAGGCCCTGGGATCACCCACCTGAGAGCAAACCCTTGAATCTTCCACCTGCTGGCTGTGTGACCTTGACCTTCGCCCCCCTGTAAATTCGGTTCAGAATAGTTCCTCTGTTACCTAGATGTTGTGGGGATTAAACAAGATAATTTGTTTGAAGTTCCTGGCCTTTGGTAAGGGCAATCAAAGAGGTTTTCTTTTCTAAGAAATGTTGACGATAACCCTGTAGTCACTCCATGGATTCGGATCAGCAAGCCTGCCTCGGAGAGCCAAAACAAATAGCTCTTCCTGCCTCACCCAGTGCCTTTCCTGCCTCTGAGTAGTTTTCTGATTGGGCCCAGAGCACAGCATATCAAGTTACAGAAGCGGTACCTAGAGTTCAAATGATTTACCTCTTCAGACGGACATATGAGTGTGAAGTTCTTGCTTCACCTTATTAAGGATCACCTCATTTTCCTCTGCCCATTAAAAAAATATTATTATTTATTATTTTTTACTTTTTCAGCCTCACCTGAGGACATTTTTTCATTGCTCTTAGAGAGGGAGGAAGGGGGAGAGGCAGTGAGAGAGATAGGTTGCCTCCTGTATGTGCCCCCACCGGGGATTGAACCCGCAACCCTGGAGTGTGCTCTGACTGGGGTTCCAACCCTCAACATTTTGGTGTATGGGACAATGCTCCAACCAACTGAGACGCAAGGGCCAGGGCTTCTGTGCCCAATCTAAGGGTGCTCATATAGTGTAACTCGGTCACCATTTCAGTCTTTTCATTTCTAAATTACACTCCGCTGCTTTCTAGAAGGAAGCCTGACTCATGGCAGAGCTTGACTTTTGCTAATCACACACGGGGCATGTGGGAGGGATGGTGGCCTGAGCGGCCCCCTCCCACTGTGGACTTTCCTCACTGCCACTGCATTGTAGGAGACCGCCTGGCTTCACGAAGGAAGCTCAGATCTCAGGAGAGGGCTCTCTTTCCCGGGTTATCTCCAGGCAGGAGCTGTGGTGCGAGAAAAGGAAGGAGAAGAGGTCATCCGTAGGGAGCCTTTTCTTCTTTTCCAAGTCCTTGACTGGCCAAAGACCCCTACCTCCCTTTCTACTCTCTCCCCCACAAAAATGATCCGAAGAAAGGACAAAGCAGACTGGTGACGGCCCAGTATTCTCTTCCCTCCCAATCTTCTCGGTTTCCTCTGGCTCTTTCTCGTTGGAAGGAACAGAATGAGGCCTACGGTGGCTCTTTGGAAAACACCCTCAATCTCTTGGTTCAAAAACTCCAGAACCAAGTCTACATATTATTTGCATATAATGCATATATTACTGAGATGTTCCTTTAGATACTCACAATGAGTTCTCGCATGGTAAATTCCACACCCTTCAAAGGGTGTGCATTTGTTCCTGGCTTCTCAGTCCCTTTGGTTTCTATCAGGACATAGCTTTTTTTTTTTTCAGGACATTCATTCTCAGCTTTATCATTCTGGTTGGGTTACTTAGGTTACCCATTTACCTGGCCAGCAAAATGG
>PVJD01013970.1:0-31364 GCA_004026545.1 Mormoops blainvillei | reverse complement strand
TAGGTATTTAAAATTTTTAATTGCAGTTGACATGCAATGTTACATTAGTTTTAGGTATTAGTGATTATACATTTATATAACTTGTGAAATGATCACACCGATATATCTAGTATCTATTTGTTAGCTGTTGTTAAGACTGACATCAGTCTGTACAAATATAATCTTTCAAGAAAAAAAGAAAATAGCCAATTTACACAGGAGGCATAGACAGTTTTAAATTCCAATCAACAATTAGTGAGAAAATATGTAAGCTTTACTCATTATTTCTTTATTCTGATGAATTAATGTATACAAATCATTTAACACACAGAGTTAAATTTTAAATCTTCACCACAGAGATCTTTTTACTTTCTATTAAAAGAAATACAAGTCAAAATCATGTTTTTAATGCCTTTAAGTCACCTACATCAGGTGACTAAATTGCCTCTTCTTTTCTGAATGTCTCTTCTTTTACTTTATTTTCTCCTTCAAACAGGACACAGACTATCTGGACCCCATTTATGCAGCCTTATTGAACTTTCACTAACCTTGAAGATTGTGGTTTTGGAATAAAAGTGGCCTTCATTACACCATGCTTTACTAGGAATCCTTCTAAGTATAAGCTGTATAAAGCCAACTGCTGGGTTTTCTTTTTTGTTGTTGTTTTGTTTTTTAAGCAGGAAGTGGTAATGGTGGGAATTCATGTCTTATGTAACTAAGGTAGGGGCTATAATGTGGAGACCAGGTTGAACTTTAAGAATTAAGGACTTGCTTCTCTGCTGTCAGTACCTACAGAGATTGTCTCAGTGAAGAGAGCCATCTTCTTTAGATCCTTCAGAGTCAACCCGACTTCAGGTTTCCTCAAAGTATTGCTGAGGCTTAATTGTGACCATATGATAATGCCACTTCTCCTTCTGCTTTCTTGTCTTCCCTTACTTTCCATGAGTGTTTATCTCCAAAGGCACCTCTTCAACATTAATCTCCATCTCAGACTCTACTTTTCATGAAACCCAATTGTAAGAATAACTGAAATGTCCAAGTGTCTCAGGCAGATCAAACCTGAGAACTCAAACATTGTCATCATATTTGTCTCCAAACCTCTTCATCTTTCCCCAGCTACTGATTGGATTTTGTGTTGGCATAATTCTCATGCAGTTTCTTAGCACAAGGTAGTAGAGATGATCTGTGACAGCAGCAGACATACATCATAGGCAAAGAGAGAAAGGTTTCAGCATCCCTAACAACTCACTCCTAAAGCAAATAGCTCTAATTGGCCGTATTTGGATCAAGTGCCCACTTCTGGGGCAATCACTATGTCCAGTGCAATGAAGTTCTTTCATTGGTTACCCTTACGCAAGTGAAGTGGAGCGACATAACTCATAGAAGCATATAGAGTGGCAGCATGACAGTTCTGGAAAGAACAGCATGTATAGCAGAGATGAAAGGGACAGAAATCATTTTTTTTTTCTCATCACCAGGAACAAGACTCATTGGAAATCTTGGTGTAGTAACATACCTCTCTTTCTTCAGCAATTTCATGCATCCTTCTTGGAGTAAATTAGGAGCCTAATTTTTTAATTTGAGAAATCAAGAAGGAATTATATTCAAGATGCAAAGTCAGGGAATTTCCTGGAGACTTGGGTTTGCTTCTCCCTTTTTCTCAGCCAGAGGTGTTTAGGATTTCAGTCACAAGCCAGAGGATTTTGGTCTTTACTGCCACCTGGAAAGTGGCATTCACCACAGCCTAGCTTAATAGTAGCCACTTAGGAGACAGGGGAAGACAAAATGGCAGGGGAGATAAATTGTTAGCTAATGCATACTGGTTCAATTGTCTTCACTCTCCATGTCCAGCCAATACCAGTCAACCAATACCTGTTGCTCTTTTATCAAATTCTCTACCTATCTTTTCAACATCAGTGCACATTACAATTTACTAGAACAGTGTTCTCAAAAGGGAAGTAACTTTCCATAAAAGAAAGATTTTACTCTTCATTGGAACTGATCTTTCTTCCACCAGCTGTGAAACAGATTGAGGTTCTTAAGGCTTTCAAGAAATCTCTCTTCACAGCCCTGTGATTACTTTTATAAAGGAGAAAAAGGAAAATCAATAGGGGAGAATGATTGATTACCCAGGGAAAATATTCTGGTTTTTACAAAAATTATTTTCCCAAATTGTGGAGGGGAAGGGAGTTGAAAAATGTTCCAAAATAGGTTTATGTGAAACAAGGAACTTTATTTCCTAGTATATGAGTATTCACCCTCCCCTTCCCATTGTTCTCCAGCAGAGCACAGGTCTCAGGAAGTAGATGAAAAAATGGGGGAGAAACTTGAAGATCTAGATGGGATAGGAGAACATAGACCAGTAGATTGGGAAAGAGTAAAAGGGGAGAAGTAGAGAGGAGAAGACTTTGATAAGATTCAAACCTCAGTGGAGCAGTAGTCATCTCTATGAAAGAGTTTGAGAGTGTCCTAGGTAGAGAGAACAGATTTTTAAGGTGTTTTATTACTCATTAGCCATATATGCCTCCCGTCTTTAATTACATGAGAAAATGAGTACATATCCGAATTACTTTTTGTTTCAGGCAAAGTACAATCAGAAAACAGAAGCCACCACATTTCAACAGAGGGAATTTCATATGAAGGATTTGTTATGTGGATGATGGGAAAGTGGAAAATCCCAACATGGGTGTAGAGGCAAGATAGTATTAACAAATACAGGAAGCGGTTGCAATATTATTCAATCCCACAAGCCAGTACCATCTAGCAGGAGCTAGAACTACAGTGATGATGGTCAGCAGGGGCTCATGCTACAGAAACAAAGGCTGTCTGGTGGGAGCTGGAGCCTCAGTGAAAATGCAGCCACTCCAAGAGATGGTACTTGAAGAAGAAAGTCAGGGGAAGAAAAACTTTGGCTTCTCCTCTGCTACTCATCCTTCAGTTGGGCTGAACATACCAGAGGCCAGAGCCTTAGGACCCTGGAAAATACAATTCTCTCTGAAACAGAGCAGAGCACGAAAGAGTGGGGAATAGATCTCAAAGCAGACACAAATAACTAGCACATGTTTTGATTGTCTGTGTTTCTTTGAATTCATCTATGTCAAATGGAACCATGAAGCCAATGGTCCTTTATGTGGGTTACATATTATCTAAGAGCAGTGAAGAAGGTCACAGTTGAGTATGAGATACCATCTCACACCTGTCAGAATGGCTGTCATCAACAAATCAACAAACAACAAGACCTGGTGAGGATGTGAAGAAAGCGAAAACATTTTACACTATTAGTGGGAATGCAGACTGGTACAGCCACTGTGGAAAGCAGTATGGAGATACCTCAAAAAATTAAAAATGGAACAGCCTTTTGACCCAGTGATCCCACCTCTGGGAATATATCTGAAGGAACCCAAAACACTAATTCAAAAGAACATAAGCACCCCATGGTCATTGCAGCATTATTTACAATCGCCAAGATATGGAAGCAGCCCACATGTCCATCACTAGATGAGTGGATAAAACAACTATGGGACATTTATACAATGGAATACTACTCGGCTGTTAAAAAAAGAAGGAAATCTTATCCTTTGTGACAGCATGTATGGATGTGGAGAATATTATGCTAAGTGAAATAAGCCAGTCAGAGAAAGAAAAATACCATATGATTTCACTCATATATGCAATCTAATGAACAAACTGAACTAACAAGGAAAATGGGGACAGACTCACAGACAGAGAGCAGGATGACAGCTAAGGAAGGGTGGAGCTGAGGAGGTGGAGAGATTAAGCAAAATGGAAAAAAGGACTCATGGACATGGACAACAGTGTGGTGATTGTGGGGTTAAAGGGTATAAGGGGACTAAAAGGTAATGAAAAAATACAATAAAGATTAAATCAAAATAAAATAAAATTTAAAAATAAAATAAAAATAAAAATAAATACAGAAAACCAAAAAATAAAATTGCTTTACTAACTGTCATAATTCTGGGTGCTGTCTCAAGTTGTTTGTAGATAACAACTAAACGAGTTCGTGCCCCTCCTCTTTTTACTTCTCCCCTTTGTTCTTCCAATTTCTTCTTTAACCTCTCTAGTAAGTATAGCTGTTGTACAACTCCCCTTGTGCAATTAGTCAAGTTTGATCTCATAGTGGGGTTGCATTCCTGCCATCTGTTCCTTTTGTGTCCTGAAGACTGGGTAGTAGTCAGGAAAAATGCTAAATGTGGGTTTTGGCATCTACCACATCTGACCTACTTTTGTTCTGGCACTGTTTACATACCTGACCTAGAGGATGTCATATCTGCCTGGAAATAATATAATCATTTTAACGTTTTGGTATATTTGTTATATTTTCATTTCCTATACTTGTATTTGGAGTGATTTTGGATGGGGTTGTCACAGTCAGGCTTTTATTTCCTGGTAACATGGTTAAAAGAATAGCCAAATTCCTTGTGTTTCAAATCCCGGCTCCACTATTTTTTAACTGCATGACCTTTGCTAACTAAACTGCTTTGGGTCTCAGGTTCCTCATCTGTAAATGTAATCATAATATAGAACCTACATTATATAGGTTGAATTGTTTTAATCAAAAGAATTACACATACTGAATTTACGTGTGTGTGTCTGTGTATATCAATATGCACATATATATGTGTGCATCTATATGTATATGTGTGTATATATACGCATACATATCTTAGAAAATTGGCATAATGTAAGCATTCTATAAATATCAACAAACACTATTGTTATTTTTCTCCACACAGTTGAAAATGCTGCTTCAGCCTATCAAATTATATCACATCTGTTTAATGTTTTTCACCCAGCATGAAGACATGGCTAGTTGGGTGACTTCTTAAAAATTTCTAATTCATAACTGATTAGTCAAAAAGTTAGTTCGCTGTGTAAAATACATCCCATGAATTACACTGTTATTTGTCTCTCAGTGGTAGAAATTAATTTCATTCATTTCCCACTATATTTAATCATGATTAGATCATTACAGACTCTTTTTTCTGTAGTTCTTTTGTGGTTCAAAGATTGAATTTTTTTTTTTTAGAAAACAAGCTTTTCAGTTGACCAATGATTAGCTAATTTCTGATAGTAGAAAAGGAAACAGATTGCCCCAAGTGACTGTTTTCATTTCCTCATGGGCCAAAGAAGCATAGCAGAAAAGAAAGGCAGACACAAGACAGTAAACCTTTGCCACCATGGGGAACTGGGCTGTGAATGAGGGACTCTCCATCTTTGTCATTGTAAGTACACATGAAAGGTACATTTTGAGTTCTCTGACTTGCCTGGGTTCTTGGGAGCTAAAATAGAGCAAAGCTTTTTGTTTGTTCATTTTATTTCTTTGACAATATTTGTTGAAACTGATTTACTGTGTTAACATGCATCCATTTGTGAGCTTACTGAGTCCATTCCTCCAAACTGACTTTTGGAAAGAATGTAACTATGGGCTACCTTCACGTAGTTTATTTCTTGAGTTTTTAGGAGTACTAAATTATCCAGCATTTCACAGAGGAAGCAGAAGGGATTTCATACTAATGAACACTGAGACTGAGTTGTTTATTGATGTTTACTTCAAGGCAAATTTCTACTTTTTATGTGTTTATACCACTTAAAAAGGGGGCAATTGAAATTCTATATGATTTTCCAAATAATAGGTACAACACTGCCTCATGTATGGGAAATTAACCTTTATTTCAGTAATTACACAAAAAATGATTGACATTCTCACCTTTTTTTGTAAAGTACCGTCTCATCTCTGAGGTAAACTGAGTTATTTATAAGGTTTTAAAAAAAATCAAGGGAAAGGAATTGAGATTAGATATCTAGACATATGTACAGTATATATTAATAGATATTATATATGATTATTTATAAATCAATTTAATCTATCTTGAGAAACAGTTTTTGTAAGTAAAGATATGGCTAATTTTCAAATAGATAAGTTGATTTCTTTAGTTTTTAACATAACAAAGGTCAAATGTTATTTTATGATGATGGTGTCAGCAAAGCAACCATGGACAATTGGGAAGATAGAAATGTGATTTCCAGATATCCAATGAGAGTGTTATACAAATGTTAAAGAGAATTCATAAATTGAACTTTTGAAAGAATTTATCATGAAGTAAATATTGAGTCTTTGAGTTGTGGCACAAATATATTTGAAACAACATATATTTTTGTCATTTAAAAAGTATGCCAAACCAACATTCTAATGTATATAGAATTCTTCTGAGGACTCAGAGCCGATAATTTGAGCTATCACCATTTTATGAACAGGTTGCTCCTACAGAAAACAACTTCAAATTATACTTTTAGATCCTACCACAATTTTCCCCAAGAAATGACTTGCTTCTAAATTATACACTCACGTACTTAAAAGTGAAGGTACAGCTTGAAAAACAAGAGTAAGAATTACAAGGTTAGGAAGTAGAGAAGTACCTTCTTTTTCAAGAGAGACTGTTCTCAAGCATCTATGGACATTTAAGAACTTCAAAGCACAGTTAACAAAAGATTACTGTGGAGCTGAAGGTAGAGGACTGGGCAGTGTCACCACTTGATGTAGTCAGTGCTTCAGAGGGAATAAGCAGTCACAATCTAGAAAGGTCTATTTAAAAAAAGTCCCCTGCCCCTAATGTCCTCATTCAAGCTCAATAACACTCTTTTAAACGGTAAGCAAAATTTACCAAATAGAATTAAAGCATGGATTTTCAACCTTTTTCATCTCATGGCACACAAAAACTCATTACTATAATTGTGCAGCACACCCAAAAATATATTATGCTTTTTTACCAATGTAACAAAAAATAGGTATAATTTGGATTCATTCAACCATGCAGTTATTGTTGTGTTGGCTGTCGTCTTTTTATTTGACAGTCTCAGGGGAAAGATGTCAGTGCCCCTGACTAAGTAGTCAGGTATTGCATGTTTTAAAAATTCTTGCTGTACACTAGTTGAAAATCTCTGAATTAAAGGTTTGACATTTTAGCTGATGAGACTCCCACTAGCTACGGTGGGATGCTGTGTGGTGGAGGGAGTTGATCGGCACCTGTAAGAGTAGAACACAGAGTCCTACTGGTGCAGGGGACAATATAAAAACATATTCCATATTCTTTTCCCTTCTCTTTTTAAGAAGAGTCACATACTGTCATCTATCTATCTAAGATTAAGAAAAAAGAGAAAGAGAAAGAAAGGAGGGGAGATAGACTGATAATAACTTGGCACAGTGGCCAAGTAGTAAAACAATCCTGTGGAATGACACAGGATAGAAAGCTCTATTACAGAGAAGCGTAGTGTCACTGCTCTAGCAAAGAGCTGGCTCTACGATGGTGACAATCATCTTTGTAACCACCTATGTCAAAGGCTGGACTTGGGGAAGTCCTAAGTCTGGTATGACACCAATCTTGTGTGAAATCCACCTGTTGAAATGTGAAAACTTCATGCAACTGTTTCTGTTTCTGCAGCTGGTATGGCTGGGGCTGAACGTCTTCCTCTTTGTTTGGTACTACCGGGTTTATGCTTTGCCACTTAAGTTCTTTTACACTCGGGAACTTCTTGGGGTAAGTATAAGTTCCATCTCATGCAATATTGATGGGCTCATATTTTTAATGAAATATTCATGTTCATATTCCTTTTAGCATTTTCAGTAAATATTCTGACCAACCCAAATATAACCATCAACCTCATTCCCCCCATTGCAATTCCCTAGAAAAGAGTCTTTAAGTTTTATAGTGTGGAAGAAACAAAAGTACAGCAGGGGTCCCAGCAGCCTCCTTTCCCTCCCAAAAAGCATTGGACAAGTGTTTAGCTTCATGGAGAAATCTAATACCGGCTCTGGGATTGAAGGGTAGATGGAGAGACGTATCCAGGCATGATGCAGTTGGGACAAGTGAGACTTTTCACATTATCTAAATCATCTGATTCCTACAGCTTTTGTGCAGGGAGAGCCCTGCTCCTAGTGGCATGTTGTGAAATGATCTTCAGGAAATAAGCCTCTTCCTACAGTTGGAGTCTGAGGGATTTGCCTGAGTCACATTCATTGATTAGGCTAGCAGAGTACAGGCCCCTAGCTTTCCTTGGGTCTGTTAGCCATTCTCAGTTTTGTTGAACTGCCAGGTCTCTTCTTCATCACAAATGAAAATAATTACAACTATAGCTGCCCCGAGAGGATATTATTTGCTACATCATGCTGAGACCATGAACTCATTACTTAATAATATGAATTATAATTGTATTAGAAATCATATGTATAAATAGTTATATCATTATGCTATATTATTATGGTTGTTAATTTATTCAGGTTGATGCTGAGAAGGAAGATTTCCCATTGATTTTCTCTTCCAAAATATGCAACTTCCTTAGGTATTTCAAAGAACAATTGTAATACCAAAACATTGTACCATGCCAACTTAAGTTAGGTTTAAGGTCAGTCTAAGTGCTAAGAAAACATTCTTTACAAACCCCAGTTTTTATACTGAACTCTAGTTAATGATATGCATGCTTAAGTATTTAGGGGGAAGCAAACTGATGTCTGCAGCTTACTTCGAAGTACATCAAAAGTAAGATGTGTTGATGGATGGACAGAATGATGGGTAGATAAGATGGATAGATGGGTAATATGTGATAAAGCAAGCATAGTAAAATGTAAAATATGGAATCGGGGAGATGGATAAATAATATTCAATATGAAATGATTTAAAATTCTCTTTATGTTTGAAATTTTTCATTAAAAATGTTGGGGTTGGGAGTAAGGGCGAGATTAAAACGAAAGGCACCAGCAGGCCCTAAGGTATAAACCCTTGGCTCAGAAGGACCTTCCTTTCCAGACAACTTGATTCTCTGGTGTGTGGGCCTTATGCTGGGAACCCTGGGGAACTGGGCGAGGAGTTCTGTGGTCACAAACATCACCCTATTCCCTCTTCTGCCTCTTCTAGTCAGCACTGGCGTTGGCCAGGGCCCCTGCAGCCTGCCTGAATTTCAACTGCATGCTGATACTGTTGCCAGTCTGTCGAAATCTGCTGTCCTTCCTCAGGGGTTCTAGTGCGGTAAGAAGAAACATTTACACAGTTTGAGTTCCTCAAAGTTTGAAAAGCCATCAAGATAAATGTCCTTTCTTAGAAAAAGGAAGCCAATGGTTTGTGAGGATTTCAGCCTCTCTAGAATATTCATGAGCCAAGCCATGCTTGCTTCTGTAGTTTGTTTCTATATAATTTGTTGATGGAGCTCCCTGGGACAACCATTTAATCTGAAACAGACATTAAAAAAACAACCAATCAATCTATACCTCATTAATAACAATAAAGCCCATGTGCATGCACACACAGTCATATATAATATAATATTATAAACACACGCACATAAGGATTTATGAGGCTGACATGAAATTTGGAAATTAATCTTACAGTGCTATGTTTTAAAAAATTTTTAAGTCAGAGAAAATCTCTTTTGTGCATAACATCCCAACAGAAGCGGATTTAACGCAGGGTGCACTGGGTGTGCACCCTGGGCCCCGACCTCTGAAGGCACGTATTTTTATTTTCCCTGTCTCTCTCTTTTTTAAAGGGGCCCAATGTTTTCTTCTGTTCCCGGGGCTTCAACTGACCTTAATCTGCCTCTGCATCCCAAGCAGATGGAAACAATGGGCAATGAGTCACACTATAATGAATGTAATTAAGAAGTATTAGGTCTGAGGAATTGAGGAGTTCAGAGCTTTCCAATTGCTCAGGGCTCCTTTCACTCTCAATTCAACAGTTTCTTGAGCCCTTGGATGTACTACGCTAGAAGGAAAAAATATGTAAAAGAACTTTTGTAACCTGTAAAATGGTATACAAATTTCTTATTGATATTATTAGACAAAGATGAGAAACATGGAAGTTAGTATCTATACATGGTACTCAAACAAATGGGTTCCACAAAACATTACAAATAAGGAGCTACAGGGAATCAAAGGAGAGGAAGTTACATCAGGTGGGCAGAGGATGACCAAAGGCTTCTTGGAGAAGGTGGCATCAGATATGGGTATATAAGGATAAAATAAGGTAAGCCTCTAGGAGATGTAAATGAGAGAGAAAGACATTCTACCTGGAGAACGTGGCATGGGCAAAAGCACAGGAAACGGTGAGGAAATCATATTCTTAAAAGCCCTGTGTAAGCATGACTTCTGGCTTCCCTTTGGACTTTTTTGCCATTCCTAACCACACCAGAATAGCTCTTCCAAAGTTAGGGATTGATACCCTGGTGGGACCTATTCCACTAGCTCATTAGCATCTAGTATCCTCTTCTTTTTCTGTTTATAAAATGTACATTTTTAATATTAACTAACTTTTAAAAAATGACGTATTAAGTAGAGACAATTTCTAGAATAGAGCAGCAAGCAATCTATTTTGATGGGAACGTAGGGATAGTAAAGGACAGATACCTGAGACAAGGCTGAAGTGGAAGCTGGAGCTTTGCTGGTAAACTAGGACTATGAAAGTGTAGCTGAGGAGTTAATACGTAATTTGGAAATCACAGAATATTTTGGGAAAGGAAAGTGGTCCAAACTTTCAATAACAAGGAGACCTTGCCTTGAAATCTGCTTTGTTTTTCCTAGTCATACTAAATTGACATTGATCCTAAGGGGATTGTTTCCTTTAAGAATGATACAACACTCAATTTACCAATATAGGATTAGCAGACTACAACTAATAGTAGACATTGATTACAAGGATTTCCAAATAATCTTTTCAACCCAAGAAACCACACAGGTAAAATTTCATTTGCTTTAAAGTTTTATTAATGAGCCACCTGTAAAGTACAATATCTGATATACCATAGGTACTCAGCGAACATTTGCTAAATGAAGCTCATACACTGTAGCATTTTGTTTTTAAAGACATGATTGATTTTTTATTTCTCCCCGCTTCCCTGTTCTGATGCTGTGTATTTAGAGGAAGTAATCCCTGAGAAATAGGCAGTGTTTTCACCAGAGGGGACCATTAGGAAATCCTCATTACCCCACAGGCACAAATTGCACTGCTGTTGAGCTACCATACCCCATGAGTAGTGCCTGTTGGAATGGCCAATTTTAGGCTTCCTGTGGCCCAGGAGGGAAAATCCTCCTGAGGGTCTCTAAAGACAGGGATGAAATGAGGCTTCTCTTCAAATTGCAGTGAAGCTCAGCTCTGAAACTGGAAAGACCTATATGTAAAAGTACATATATTTTTAAAAATTTTATTTATTTATTTTTAGAGAGTGGGGAAGGGAGGAGAAAGAGAGGGAGAGAAACATCAATGTGTGGTTGCTTCTCACATACCCCCTACTGGGGACCTGGCCCACAACCCAGGTGCGTGCCCTGACTGGGAATTGAACTGGTGACCCTTTGGTTCGCAGGCCGGCACTCAATCCACTGAGCCACACCAGCCAGGGTGAGAACATTTTTTTTTTTTAATTAGCAGCAAGCATCATTCTTTTACAGATTGGGTATATCTCTCCTTCTGGGTTTTCCAGCCTGAAATGTAAACTTTGCAAATGAAACTGATTTTTCCAATAGGGATTAAAGTGAGTGAGCGTGTTGTGACTAATGTTGGAAATCATAATAGTTGTCATTTATTGAATCTTTATAGACCTCGCCTCATGAAATCTGCATATTAACTCAGTGAGGTGAAGATGAAATCTAAATGGGAATATTGTTATTCATACCAAGGTCATTGTGCCCCCAAGAACCTATTCACTTTCCTACATGCCACCTAAACTCAAAGCTGCCCTATTGTGGTATTATGGTCTTAGAAAATTCATTATATATGTATGGATGTTTGATAATGCTGAATAAACTATGCTATAAATGGCAAGGATATTATTATTTCAAGGATTCATTAGTAGCACACAATGCAAACTGAACAGTCACAGAACTTCCATTCGGTTTCTAGTGGTTTCAATCATTTAGACTTTGCTTCATAGTCCTTCTGGTTACCTAGAGAAAGAAAGATGAAAGGTTGGCCCACCCCAGGAAAAATAGGGGTAAAGACTCAGCTTGCTTTGTTGAGGAAAATGGGGAAGGATGGGGCTTGCATACAGAAATCCCCAGTTTCAAAATGATTTGTCAGGAAGTAGAAAAGAAAACAGTGTGGCAAGTGTAGATATGTGGTTGAATACATCTCTGTAGGTTTAGAATAATCATCTTAGATTCTAGACAGTGAAGATGTAATTCATTTAAATAAATAATTATTAAAGAATTTTTAAAAGGACATGACATATTGCTATGCATACGGGAAGCTTACCTTCTAGCTGAGGAGCCAAACCATATTAAATGATAAGTTAAATAATAATACAATAAAATCAAATATTTATTAAACACCTCTCAATGAATCTATGAAACAGACCTAAGAGGGAAGAACTATGATTATACAGGTAAGTAAACTGGAAACTGAGTAATTGTTCAACACCTCAGAGGTAGGTGGTAGGGTTGGGATGCAACACAGGTATATCCCGTTGCAAAAGTTGCTCTCCGAAGTGTAGTTCAGTGCTGCTTTCTGACCCTACTTTTTCATTCTCTTGTTTGTAGCACTTCAATTACGTCCCAACCTCCAGTAAGGACTGTATTAATTATCTATTACTGTGTAACAAATTTCCACTAATTCAGTGCCTTAAAACGACACCAATTTTTTAGCTCACAGTTCTGCAAGAAGTTGTTGTTGGGTATCCAGGTGTCAAGTCAGCCAAATTCTCATATGGAAACTCTGGGTAAAAATCTTCTTCCAAGCTCGCTCTTGTTAGCAAAATTCAGTCCCTTGCAGTTGCAGGACTGAGGTCCCTGTCTACTTGCTGATGGTCATCCAGGACCCACTCTCAGATCCTAGATGCTCTGCATTCCTTGTCTTGTGGCCCTATAACTGAATATCCAGTTCACAGTGGTCTTATCCTGTTTCTAACAAGACCTGGAACCAAAGTTTTCACTACTTATGAGCAACGCTTGTAAATACCACTCACAAGTAGCACTTGCGAAGCCTTAACTGCTTCCCCTCAACCCTACCATGGAAACAAAGGACCAGAACATGACAGGAACCTGAGTACACAAGAGAAGGGTTCATTGTCCAGGAAGATCCAGTGCTGAAACTCCTTAAAATCCCACCCCGAACCCTGGATTGGGGAGCTCCAGATTTGAGCCTTGCCTCCTGTCTTCTTGCCAGTTGACTCGAAGATAAAAGCCTTTTCTCAGAAGCTGGCGCCATAGTATTGACTTCTTTGCACATTGGGTAGTGAGCCCTTGCTTGGTAACAGTCCCCTCCATCTTCAAGCCATCAACAGTGCATCAAGTACTTCTCATGCCTCTAATCTCTGATTGTTTACAACTCTGACTTCTAGACCCAGATTTTTAAAAAGATTTTACTTGTTTATTTTTAGACAGAGAGGGAGGGAGGGAGAGAAACATCAATGTGTGGTTGCCTCTCACGCGCCCCCTACTGGGGACCTTGCCCACAACCCAGGCATGTGCCCTGACTGGGCATTGAACCAGCAACCTTTTGGTTCGCAGGCCGGCGCTCAATCCACTGAGCCACACCGGTCAGGGCTAGACTCAGATTTAAAGGGCTTTTTTGATTGGGTCAGGCCCACCCAGATAATCTCTCTTGTAATGTCGACTGGGGAGTTTATCTCTGCAGAGCCTCTTTTGCCATGTAATGTAACAAAATCAAAGGAGAGAAATCCCATCATATTCATAGGTCAGGTCCCACTCACACTCAAGGAGAGAAGATTATATAAGGACATTGGGGATCATCTTAGACTTCTAAATACCACAAGGACTCTAAGAAACAATTGGGAAATAGAAAAAAATATTTTCTTAAAATTGTAGAGAATACAAAGTAGTAAAACAAAGCAAGAGCTTGATATAAACACAAAAGACAATGAGGCTATTTAAGAAAACAAGAACAGTCAATGTTTTATAGCAACAAATATGTAAAATAAGTGATTTCAAACAGGAAACCCTTGTTTTGAGAGCCTGAGTCACTGCTGAACTCCATGGACGGTCACTTCATTGTAGCTGATGCTGTTGGCGCTCCACCCATGTTCCCTCCACACTGACAGTTCCAGCTCATGGGCAGCTGCCTTGTGGAAGCCCCAGTCATTTCCTTGCCTGAGGATTTTCTTCCAGCCATCCTCTGGGACAAGCCTGATTTGACAGGGCGCTGATGCCCTGGGTACAGCCCTCAGCCAGTGATAGATAGAAGTTGGTAGATGAGTATCAAGTTTCCTAACCTCTCAGGAAAAATAAAACAGAAAACAAAACTATGGGGCATGTTCTATACAGTCTCCGATCAGAGGGTTCACTAATATATGATATGATAGTGGTAGGTGATATAACACACCCTTTATAGGTTTCCTTCCTTTCCCTGTCTTACTTCCCCTAACCTTGTTTTATGTGATCACCTTCCAGATAGAGTACTTACACTTAAAACCTTGTCTTGGTTTTTCAGACAGGTAGAATAATAATGCCTATATTTTTACATTTGGTTTGGTGGAAAAGGCATGAACCTTAAAGACAAATAGACTTGGATCCAAGGAACATAAGAGTTAGCTTTAGTTTTGTTATCTATGAAAGGAGGACAATAATACTTAGCTCATTGTATTAAGTGAAGTAATGATTATGGGTCACCTGCCTGGCTCACAGAAGGCTCATTCTTTTTCCCTTTTTCTGAAATCCTCAATGTCTTAGTTACTAGTATTTCTACAGTTCTAGGAATCTGCTGTCCTGGTCGAAGCAGCCTGCCCTCCGTAGATATAGCTGAGAGATAGTAGAGTAAGCACAGTTTTCATATAGTCATATTTTTCTCTATAAAATCAGAATATTTTATTAAAAATAAGTAAACCAAATATTAAATACCCCTATATTTAAATTGAATATGTTTAAAACTAGATGTTTATAATCTAATCTAATCTATAATACCTAAGTTATTTTTTGGGGGGTGGCACTTCACTCTGCTCTCCTTTAAAAAGTTCTCTGAACCTCTGTGGCAGTACATCTAGTCTCAGGAACAAAGCAGCCAGAATGAGCATGTGACCAGTTTTCAGGAGGGTAAAGCTCTGATTACACTATAAGCCAGGTTCTGAGTCCAGGTTCAAGCCCACAATTTCTTACATATGTTGTGAGGACAGTTACACTAATATATTGAGCAAAATACTATTTTTAATGTCAAGGTAATCAAATAAGTTATGAAATATCAGAATATTGATATCTTTGGCATCTGTCTGAGTTTCAATGCCAGCACTGCCACTTATTAACTATGTGACCTAAGGCAATGTAACCTCTCTACCTATTGAGGGCAGGGCTGTCCTTTGTTAATTTCTATATCCTCTGTTTATAATGAATTAATCTGAACTAGAAACTATGTGGTTAGACATTTTCTGTCCAAGTTCATATCACATACAATTAATCAACGGATTTCTGGACAGACTTTTTAGGTCACTAGTATGGGGACATAAAACATACTGGTTAATCTAGCTATGCCATTTACTGGCCCTTTAACATTGGGAAGATGACTTCATCAATCTAAGCCTCAGTTTTCTCATCTATCAAATAGATAGAATGAAATAGTTTTTAGGATGGTTGTGAGAATTAAATAAGTTGATACGTATCTAATGCCTGGAATGGAAAAAACCTTATTAACAATTACTATTTCACTATTTTCCCCTTAATCCAAAGTGCTGCTCAACAAGAATTCGAAGACAACTGGACAGGAACCTCACCTTTCATAAAATGGTGGCATGGATGATTGCCCTTCACACTGGTAAGTTTATTAAGATATTTGAGACTACAAAGAAAACTTGGAACAAGAGAGTTCCCTCCATTCTTAGGTACTTGTAAAAATAAGAGGTTAACTTTCATAGGCTTATTACATGGTGATTAGATATGTTGTATTTTTTTAATGAGTTCTATTAATACTTTTTTATCTTGGCTCTTCTGATAAAATCCCAGTGTGTTCACCTCTTTTCACCCGTTTTAATAACAAAAAATGTTTGTTAGTCCACATATGAGAACCTTTATTCATTCATTAAAAAAGTCTTCTTTGAACATGTAGAGTTGTGGATTTCATGTAGTAATCTTAGAGGGGCCACAGCCTATAATAATCCCTTAAAATAGAGTTTATCAGCCAAGCACGTTATTTATGATTATTGTTTATATACATACACATATAATAGGTACACATGTGTTTAAATGTAATATATATAATGTGTTATTATTACAATTATTAAGGTGGTGGTGTCAATACAAGAAGGGTTATATCTGGCATGGCAACTATAGTTCATGATACTATGTTGCATACTCTATTTGAAAGTTGCTAAGAGAGTAGATCTTTAAAGTTCTCGTAACTATAAAATAATTCTGTAATGATGTGTGGTGATGGATGTTTTTACAAAATATACAACTATCAAGTCATTATGTTATACACCTGAAACTTATGTAATGTAAGTCAATTATACCCAAATTAAACACTGCAAAAAAAGAAAAGAAAAGAAGGGATGTATCTGAGACCCTTATCAAATCTGCACTAGGTTACTTAATAAGTAATTGATGTGCCAAACAATAGGCATGCACACATACACAATGATGAAAAAAAGAGATTTTTACTCTGCCCTTACGGAGTTTGCCCCTGAGTAAAACAGGCTTAGACTGCAGACATTCAACTGTGTTTCTCATCTACTAGTAGATCATGTAGGCTTTCTGAGCTGTAGCAAATAAAATGTTTCAAAAGTGAAATGTATGATAAAATCTTGTTAGGAAGCAACATAGTATAATGGTTAACAGCACAAATTTGTGGGCCAAACTGGTTGGATTTGATTCTTAACACTATTATTAGCTTGATGACCTTGGACAAAATTTGAAAGCAATCTATGCCTCAGCTTCCTCATCTATAAGATAAGATATTATCTAAATTATTGACTCATAAGGATTAAGTAATTATAAAGCACTTATAGCAGTGCTTGGCACCTAGTAAGTCCTGCTTGTTAAGTAAAGAATGCATTTTTTAAAAGATTCATTCTTATGACCATTGGTTTATATCAGTTCAATATAATTTTGACATCTCTCTCTGGAGTAATGTCAGAGAGTCAGGAGAATGGGAACAACCAAAAGTATATGTTACATTAGAGTCCTCCTGTTTAAACATAAATAGATCAGGGGAAGAGAGACAATGAGAGGGCATCTCAATATCCTCAGAGACCAAAGTTATTTTGTAGAATCTTAGAACTTGGTTGGGTCTTTAGGATCACTTAGTTCAATACCTTCATTTTGCAAGTTAGGAAACCAAGACCAGAGAGGTTAATTGATTTGCCTATACTCACACAACTAGAGAATAGCTTACCCAGTAGCATCGCTTGCCTCTCTGGTACTGGAGACCCAGTTTTTCTTTATCAGTGTCCTGGGCCATTCTTGTGTTTTCCTGTAACCTTTCATAGAGTCCAGGGCTACAGGCAAACCCAGCTTACAATAAAATTGTTCATATCCTTCACCCTGTTTGTTTTTCTTCTCTGTCCTCTTTAGCAATTCACACCATTGCACATCTATTTAATGTGGAGTGGTGTGTGAATGCCCGAGTCAATAATTCTGATCCTAACTCAATAGCACTCTCTGACATTGGAGATAAGCCTGGTGAAACTTACCTCAATTTTGCTCGAGAAAGAATCAAGGTAAGCTTCTTATTCTTGATTCTTATGTTTCCTTGGCCATTGAAACTGAGGACTAGATTTCAGTGAGTTAAGAACTTCACTTGGCCAGAACAACAACAAAAGTTGACTATCAGAGGAACAAGTCTGTAAGTTCTAAAAAAGGGGGTACAGAGACAATATCTCCCACACTCCTGATCCCATATGTGGGGGGTCACTAGATATTTTTCAGTTCCTTAAGTTTACCTGTAAGAATGCATGTGGGTGGAGCCTGGAGTAACTCAAGCTCACCCATGGCAAGGCCCAACAGCAAGCCAGAAATACACATGTAGTCAAAATTGGGTTTATCACTTACTGCAGCAAAAGAGACCACACACCATGAGGAAGTCTAAGGGATCTCAAAAGGATGTTAAGAAAGGCTGCTTATAGGACCTAGCATCGTGTTAAATGATCTGGGAGGAGCTTAAGGAAGCAAGGATTTGCTCTGGATCAGGTATGGTCAGGAATTGGGTATAGTCCTAGGATTGGATATCTTAATTTTTTTGTAGAAGGCACAAGGGAATAGAATGGGACTAAATCTTTAATAGGTAAAGAAGGAGCAGTCACCCATGGCCTTTTCCAAATCAAAAGGAGAAAGATCTTGAGCCTCTTTTAGGCCATCTTATCATAGAATGACTTCCTTTATTTGATACTCCCTTAGAACTATTTCAGTATATCAGTTTGTATTATTTATGACACTGCAACCACATAAGACATTTTGAAATTGGAAAATATGTATTCAAAGTCTGCATCTCTGTGTGAGGGCTGGTTAGGATTATGTAAAGGGGGAAGGAAAATACCTATTTCCCTATGCACTGGACACTTTACACATAGGTATTCCTGCATTTGAAAACCTACAAAAATGTGTGTTTGTATTTTTATTTTATAGAATCCTGAAGGAGGCCTGTATGTGGCTGTGACTCGGTTGGCAGGCATTACTGGAATTGTCATCACACTGTGCCTCATATTAATCATCACCTCTTCCACCAAAACCATCCGGAGGTCTTACTTTGAAGTGTTTTGGTACACACACCATCTTTTTGTGATCTTCTTCATTGGCCTCGCCATCCATGGAGCTGAGTGAGTGTTTAAACTCCAGGGTCAAGTACTTTATGTCACATCTTCAGTTTCTAGGTGTGATGCTCTGTTAGAAACACAGTGACATCCTTGTATGTGTGTGGTCAGCTGGTCTTCTGAGGGAATATAAGGAGACAACAGAGGTCATTGTGACAGAAACCACTCAGCAACAGTTTAGTTTCTTAACACCCAATTAATAGCTATTCATAATGCTGCTATTTTTACCAAGTTTGAAAACACATCAAAATTTGAGTATCTTTGCAAACATATAAAACATGTTGAGAGTGCTTGTATGGTCTGGGACGTCTGCAGTGATGTTTCCTGTGGCTTAATCATGAATATACTGAACAAACTCCCAAACTAAAACAGTTAATGATTAGTCAGTTGAAAGCGTTTTCTGTAGTTCAGTGAGTTTTGATTCAAGCCAATCATTTACTGATTGTCTACTGTGTAAGAAAACTGATCTCAGGCACTGTGGGGAACACTAGAGGGAAAAATACATGGTTATTTCCTTCAAATATTCTAATATATTAAAGGTAAGAGCTGACCTCTAGTGAGCACTTGTTATAGACACAAAATATTTCTTTTAACACCCAAGAGGTAAAGGTGCTCTCACTATACCCATATCCTGGGAAAATTGTATACATGGAACCAGACTAAAAATAGGTAAAATAGTTAAAATAGGTAAAATAGGTAAAAATAGGTAAAATAGCCACCTAGTTTGTAAGTGGCATAGATGAGATTGGAGCTCAGGTAGTCTAAGCACCTCAGAGACACAATGCCTGAACATGTGGTCGAAAGAGTTTGCTTTATTGGAAATCTTGTTTAATACCAGGTTTCCTTTGTCTACTGTTTCATACTAACTGATTCCCACCTGCACACAAAACAGATTTGGGGAAATTCACTGCTGTAAATAGGGCTCCGCATAACTAAGCGTGGAGGTAGTAGATGCTTAAGGTTCAATAACTTTGCTCAAGGCCAAGGGGGCCTAGAAGTGGCCAAGTGAGTATGAAAAGGGGAAGGGTGGGGTGACATAATTGGGCAACCACTGTGTGCATTTTCGATCAATTTACTGACTCGGACCCCTGAGATACTCTTTCTATGCACTGAAAATTCTGTGTAAAAAAAGAATCTCTTGACTCTCCTAAAGCAATTGTGTATCTTTATTTTTTAATATATATAATTTTATTTTATTTCTCATTAAAAAACACCTTAAAAATGAAGTGACCGAACTACCAAATTATGCCTTTATTACTTAAGAAAGAATCATAAAACCAGAACTACAATAACTTGGTTATCTTAAATAAACAGTTTCTCTTTCTCTTTTGTAATTTCAATCCTCATATTGTAACATCTTGTTCATATTGTAAGATGCTATTTGGGGGAATATTTTTCTTTTTTTGTAATGGATTTCATTGATATTTTAAATTATGTAAATGATAGCTACCTTAAACTTCAGGTCTTAAAAGCGCAATTGAGTACTTTTAAATGGGACTTGATCATAATCCAGTTGTTTCAGAGAACCTAGAGAAAAAATGAATGTCCCCCCTCTCTTGTTTAGTAATTTTACCACTGTATATTTGTATAGATTCACAGATATGCATTTTTCTTGGATCAGGCAGAGGAGATATATTTACTCAAATCCGTATTTGAGGAGAATCTTCTACTTAAACTGGTTGTCTGATTGCTCACAGTCTCATAGTTAGGTAGTAGCTAAACTGGGATTAAAACCCAGACTTTCTGATTTCTGGTCCTGGCATTGACAAGAGAAAGAGAAAATCAGATTTTTTTTTTTTAATTACATCCTCTTCATGTGAACTTGGGTATTAAGAACTTACATAGTTAGCATTTGTTGGATGCTTTCTTTGTGTCTGGCATTTGTTATGCATCATGCCAACTGATTACTGGTATACCTATTTTACAGCTGAAGAAACTGAGGTTCAAGAGAATTTCAATAACTTGCCCAGGTTCACCAAACCAGTAAGGGGTAAACCTGGGATTTGAAACCAAGGCTGTCTAGCTTGGATCCAGAACTGTTTTCACTAAATAATTCTGCTTTTAGTTACCTATTTTCTTTAAACCTTGTCTTCATATGTGAAATGGGAGTACTAATACTTACTTTTAAGGCTTTTTATGAGGATTAAATGAGATAATTTGTTGACAGTGCTTTTTCCCAGGCCTGGCACGTAACTGATGCTCAACACAGGGTAATCTCTTCCCCAAGACCTAGAGATAGAAAAGGATGGTTAATACCTCTGAATTAAAACATTCTCAGAATATACCAGGTGGCACAATAAATTTTAGGTCCCCCGAACAAACTTATACAAAGGACCTGCTGTGCCTTTTATTACATGTTCTGAAGAGCGTGCTATCTATATTCCTTGAGATCACGGACATGACTTACTCAACTTTGTGTCTCCCTTCCTCTATCCCACTAAACCCACATTGTCTTAAGTTTTAGTAGTTATTCAATTAGTATTTATTGAAGTTAATGGATTTGGGCACTTAAAGGGAATAACCATTAGCGTTCATGTCTGTGAGAATGTCTTAATCTCCACAAAGTTAAGTCTTCTTAAATTGATCTCAATCTTTTGGTTTAATTTAGACAATTTCAAAACAACAAATAAAGTACTTGCACTAAGCTTCATGGCTACTGTATGATTACAGGAGTTGTCAAGTATACAAGGGGAATAAAATTAGCCCATGTTCTTCTGGCCAAGGTCTTTGCTTGTAAGAGTGTCCTTGCAGAGAGGCTATCTTTTTCTAATTTGTACAAAGGCACTGTATGGGCTAGCAGTTGCTTTGTTAGATTTGCAGTCTTTCTGTTTTTGTTTGTTTATGAATGAAAATAATTCTAGAAACAGGAACACAAATGGTCCCTTTAAGAAAACATGTATTTATCCAAACTTCTCTATAATATCACATATAAATATTCTTTGTGTCACTGTACATGATTTTTTCTACTGTTGAGGATCATATGCTTTCTTTCCCTTTCTTTAATCTATTTGGAAGGGTAATAACATATATACCTTTTTAGTGAAAATTATAAGACTCATATTAGAATATTTAAAATATGGTCAGAATGTCAAAAAACTGCTTAACTTTCTGCTACTAAATGATCCATACTTATATTTCCTTCCCAGGCGAATTGTACGTGGGCAGACCGCAAAAAGTTTGCTTGAGCACAATATAAAAGTATGCTACAAAAACATCTCAAATTGGGGAAAAATAAAGGAGTGCCCAGTCCCTGAGTTCTCTGGGAACCCTCCTATGGTATGAACAATTCATTGTTGCTATTAGTTTCATTAGCAAAATCTTTAAACTGTGTCTAAGAAATACATACAAATGTGATACCACTACTGAAATGTTATAAGTATCTACTTTTATTCTAATGAACTTAGTAGAGAATTACTTCTTGAAAAGTAAACTTTGCATTGGTCTTTTATGAACATCCTGATATAAAACTCAAAAAACATCATTTTTGAAAGTGCTCTTTGGGTTTAAGAAGTTCCATCTTTTTCCTTCTGGTTGTGAAGGTCACCATGATACCAGTTAATGATTTTCAGAGGCATTCCATCATGAGCTGAGTTGGGTAGCTCAGGTAATCACCTATAAGGAGCTAGGAGCCTCTTCAGATACCAGAAACTAGATTTTCCATATAGATTTCAGAGCTGGGAAGGAAATTGATGAGGTGAC
This sequence comes from Mormoops blainvillei, assembly GCA_004026545.1. Classification (NCBI taxonomy): domain Eukaryota; kingdom Metazoa; phylum Chordata; class Mammalia; order Chiroptera; family Mormoopidae; genus Mormoops; species Mormoops blainvillei. The sequence continues at coordinate 8,939 of PVJD01013970.1, read as the reverse complement.
ATGTAAAGGTATTTTTAGGCATCTGGTAGTCCTGTCAATGGCATAAAAGAGGTTGGGCAGCTAGGTTCATACTAACATGCAATGGCACTGCATTGTAGAGCTGTAGTGTGACAAGGGTAACAAAGGAAAACATGCTGAAATATTTACCTTCTTTCGTTGGGAGCTCTGAAGAACTACATTTTATGTATTCTCAATATCTTGGCTCCATAAAGCAAAATGTGGGTCCTGCGATGTTCATTTTTCCCCCATGGCAAGCAGTATACTTTGTTTATTATTATGTTAGCCAATGGTATAAAACTAGGAAAAAAATCAACATTTGTACAGAACTTCTGAGCAGAATTATTCATTTTTTCCTTAAGCACAGTATAATATAAAGATAAATTTCCCATCCCATTTTCTCCTTTCTTTTTTCTTACTCTACTAATATAAGAATATTCTTCCTTTAGATATAGAATGTTCTCTGGGGACTTAACATGTTTTAGCATGCTTGCTCATTAATGAAAGCAACCAGACACCTCAGTGAACTGTCCCCACTACATGTAGACATCAACAGAAAGGATAAAAAGGGAACTGTATTTCAGGTTGTTATAGACTAGGGGAAGGCACATTTCCTCGAAGACAGCTGGAGTCAGAGTACTACTATCTTAACTGGCATCTATCTCAAAGGAGCGTCTGAGTTTTGGGGGATATTAGAGATAATGTCCAAGACCTGACTCCATTCAATGGGGCCCCATGGTGGCACCCAGGAAATCGACAGATGATGCCAGACTGTTTTAAGAACCTGTGCCATGAACAAAGGCCAGTAGCAGAACATTACTGATTTTTAGGGCAGATATTCTTCAACTTTGGCTACAGAGGGGAACATGTAAGTGCTGTTGCCTTCTACAATTCTTTGCTACTGAGGTATTAAACTAGTGCTCTCAACTTCCAATAAAACATTTCTAAAAAAAATAATTTAATATAAATACCACCTGTGAGACTGTGAGAAGCACTTCATGATTATATTTCCTTCTTGGAATTCATTCTGGGATGTCATCTTTTAGATGATGTTGCCTTCTAAAATTCTTTGCTACTTCTGATATTAAACTAGGAACCTAACTGACTGAGTCCCAGGATGGATCTGTTTGACCTAAATATTTTTATATAATCAAAAATGCTACGAGGTAATTCCAGTGTTCTAAAATACCACAGATTCTGACAAGAGGGGAATCTAGAGAAATCTGAAAATCTTTTTGTTTTTTCCTATTCAGCAAGTGCATTGCACAGCTCTTAGGAAGTTACCAGGATATTGGAGAAATAGTTAAATTCTTACATAAAATTTCTCATCTTGCAAAAGAATAAATTTTGACTACATAGTAATTGAAAGCAATTGCAATATTGCATTAAAAATATGGTGTTGCTGAAATGGTATCTTTAGACAAATGTTAATTCCGAAACCAAACTTGCTTTGCTGTAGGGTTATTGCAACTGCTGTTGCAACACTAGGAGGAAATCCCATTCTTGTGGACAGTTCCTCTTGGGAAAGTTTCATGCTGTAGATATAGTTTCCCAATGTAGCCATGAAGAACATTCATTTTTACTGGGTCAAATTTTCATTTTGATTTTAGATAATTATATGCATTCTGTTGTAGAAGACATTTACTAATCTAATATAAAATATTTTAATATGCCTACAGAGTTTAACTTGACTCTATAATGTTTTGTCTCCATGAATCTCTTATTATCACCCCGTAACACATCCTTTTTTAAAATTCTTTTTTGCTCTGGTTACAGACTTGGAAATGGATAGTGGGTCCCATGTTCCTATATCTCTGTGAGAGGCTGGTACGGTTTTGGCGATCTCAACAGAAGGTGGTCATCACCAAGGTATTGGCTGGTTTAGGAATTACTAATACAACCTTACTATAGAATGGAAAAGTCTACTCAAGTTCTCTTTATCATTGGTCAGAGCTCTCTTTTACTCAGTTTCTTTTGATTAAACTTAGAGCAGAAAGATGACCTAGTTAATTTCACTGTACTTTGCTTGATAATCAAATGGTCGGCTGGGGCTTTTAACTGGGTAAACTAGAAGTTAACATACTCTGTTGAAAAATGAACCCAACTGTTTTGTGTAAATGAATGTAGTTTGTCTGTGTGTAGAGGGGAACATAAAGTGATAATGTGATTAGTTAAGAGTGGGGAAGCAAGAAGTGAGTTCAAGAGAGCATACATTGAGCTTTAAAATATTTAGATACCAAACCAGGGAACCAAGGACAGGTCTGGTTGAGGTTGACATAGTTTCCCAAGTCCCATTTACCTCCTTTTCTGTGCTTTGTATGTAATCATAGACTATCAAAGTTAAAGTGCCAAAGTCTCAAAGAAGTTACTAACTAAACTACATCTAGAGTTGAGTCTCCTAGCTCCAGGTAAATAGTGGCTTTCCCTCCAACAATTCTATGTTGCTTCTCATCATTAGCTAACAAACTAAATAAATAATATCCAACTAAATAAATAGAAATAGAAAGTTCTTATGATATTTTCAGGAAACATCAGACAAAACTATTTGTATCAAATAACATTTAATTCAATTCAGATCAGTTCAAAGAGTATTTACCAAAAACTTGCTATGGGTTATTTTTGCAAAACACATACATTCTTCTTGTCCTTCCCCCCAACTTTTCTTTCTTGGCATCTATGTAAGGTCATAATAAAGAGAGTACAGCTGGCATTGGAAATCTGGAAATACAAAAAGCCTCAAAAGTTCTCCTTTTATGCTACTTATATTGTACTATAAGGAAAATCCCACAGATCAGCAAAAAGAGCTACCTCAAAATTTTCCTTACTAGGCTAGAACTGACTACACAAGCATTTCCCTTATATTTCTAAGGCAAACTTGTTTTCCTTTTCTTTTCATATAAACACACATAAGAAACAAGATATTATCTAAAAGTATTCCAGTGATAATGCTGTCCCCTAGTACATTTTACTAAATTCAATCCCAATTTTGCCTGTGGTAGAAAAATTACTATATGGTAAAAATTGGTTTCACCATACAGTATTGCAACATGGTAACCATAATTTTAAAAATAATTTTGATTAAATTTTTATTTTGTTTTTAAAATAAAGCTTTACAACTTCTTATTTCAGTGATGAAGAGAAGTTGGTTACAGCTTCATCATATAAGATATATTTAAATCACAAGTTTTGGAGATATTTGGCAACTTTTATTAAAAGGACTTCCCATTCTATTCCTCCTCATTGATGAAAAGAAAAGCTCAGCAAGATCAGTCAACATTAGGAAGCTGCTATTTTTTTCTACTGATTTTTCTTTCCTTTTATATCCCTAGGTTCGTTTTTACTTGTACATGTGAAGTTCTAGGCTTTTCAGGACTCATAAAGAAACAATATATTACTTCCTGTATTGCAATGAAAGCTTTTTATTATGTTCTATTTTTAAAAATTATTTACCAACTCAGCAATTGATGGACATTTGGACTGTTTCCATTTTTTTTTTGCTATTATAAACAAAGATGTTATCAACATCCATGTACATGGATGGATGGCAGTAGGTCGGTAGGAGCTGGCTTTGAGAGAGATAGCTGGTGTATTACCCAAATGGGGAGAAATGTAGAAGCAATGCATGGAGTTGGAAAGGTTCGAGGTGTGTCTTAGGACAAAGGCAGACAGACACAGTTATCCTTGGTTTTGGAGATGTTGCTATAGCTCGCCTATGGGGTCTTCTCTATCCAGATGCTAATGATCTCGATCAGTCCCTGGGGAGACAGGAAGGCTGAGTAGGAAACCATCTTTTCCTTCTGTTTCTAGCCCCTGCCCTGACTTCTTAGAGAAAAAATACGACAACAACCTGGTGTTTTAGGTTGAATTTCCTTGTAAAGACTCTGAGATAGAAAACTGCATGCAGAAGTTTTACTGGGGCATGTTCTTAGGAGATGAACCTGTTAAAGAAAAGAAAGGCAAGATTGGGGAGAGAAAAAAGCTGATGTTCAGTGTGGTTGCAATTATAGACTCAGCTGATCCTACAGGGAGTGCTGGAGTTAGCATGGACCCTTGGAGTTGTCCCAAACTGAGGAGAGGGGCCAGACCTTTGTATCACTGCATCAGCTCATCATTAGCCATGGGCTATAGCCGAGGGCAATGCTCAATGAGAGTCACATCTGCTGCAGGAAATGTTGTGTTGGCCCTGAAGAAGGAACTTGGGTGTGGCATCTTAGTTCAGCCCTTTATCTATATGGACACTGAAAAAGCAAGTATTTGGGGAAAGTGGTTTCCAGAGACATGTTTTTTTTCCATAGGTGGTCACTCATCCTTTCAAAACCATTGAGCTACAGATGAAGAAGAAGGGATTCAAGATGGAGGTGGGACAATACATTTTTGTCAAGTGCCCCAAGGTGTCCAACCTGGAGTGGCACCCTTTCACACTTACTTCTGCCCCTGAGGAAGACTTCTTTAGCATCCATATCCGCATTGTTGGGGACTGGACAGAGGGACTGTTCAATGCTTGTGGCTGTGATAAGCAGGAGTTTCAAGATGCCTGGAAGCTACCTAAGTGAGTACAAAGTGCATATTACAAAGGTGTATGAGTTCAGGAGAACTGACACTAAATCGCTCCTCCCCTTCCATCTCTCACTATCTCCTGAGTCTGACAAAACACACAGGTTTTACAAATATAGGTAGCTATCTCTATGTTCCCCATTTTGTGTGTGTGGTGCGTTTGTGCATTTATGTATAAATCCTATGTGAAATATAAAATATTTAATTAAATATGAATAATGAACATTCCAAAATTCCTTTCAATATGCATAGATCAAAATATTAAATTTTCTAACAAACTTACAGTGTATTAAAGATTCTTAAAACTTAATTGGCATATGTTATTTGAGCATAAATACCATATATCATTCACTTTACCTCCTTCTTCCCACATGCCTAACATGGTGTCGGGAACTTAGTGGATGCTGAAAAAAAGTTTGTTGATTAACTCAATGAATAGACAGATGAAAATTGAACATATTAAATCTATAAGATGTTACAATATAGAAATTTCTTACTTCAGTGTTCAATAAAAGCAGAAATTTCAAGTGTGGGATGAAATGGCAAGAAATACAGATGTGCACGTGTTTGTGTGAGTGTGTTGTGGGTGAAGGTGGATGGGGAGATGAACAAAATACCTCTGAGAGTTACCACATGTTTTCAATAAGCTAAAAATTCCTATTCATACCTCCAGCCCCAATGTTTTCAAGTAACTAAGTTGGTTACTTGAAAACTGTTTCACAGAAGAAAGTGCCCCATAGATAACTTGTTCTGGTTTGAAGTGACATACTGCACACCCCCAGGAATAATGTGTGCATCATCCCACTCTGAATAGTAAGATATATCTGTAATCACCTCCTCTCATGCTTCCCCTCAGGATAGCGGTTGATGGGCCCTTTGGCACAGCCAGCGAAGATGTGTTCAGCTATGAGGTGGTGATGTTAGTAGGAGCAGGGATTGGAGTCACACCCTTTGCATCTATTCTCAAGTCAGTCTGGTACAAATATTGCAATAATGCCACCAATCTGAAGCTCAAAAAGGTAGGTTCCTTAATTCTTCAGAGGGCTTGAAGTATCCATCCAACTCCAAGTGAAGCCTGAGAGAATCTTTGTGGCTCAGGGTGGCAAGAGACCAAGGGAAGTGTAGGCAGGTTCGGGGTGGTTCTAGAGAGGCAGGATTCTCTTAAAAAGGTGATTTGACAAGTTAAATGTGCTTCTATATAAGCAGGACCATCAGCAAATGTAATATACTGTATTTTTGTATTACTTTATAGAATAGTATAGTACAAGAAATTTGGAAGAAAGTTGGGGTAGAGAGAATCCAATACCTATCCTTGTTTGTATATTCTCTTTCCGTATTTTCCCACTTGTGTACATATTTTTAGGAGGTTGTAAATATTTAGAATGTGCAATTTCATGTCCTGCTTTTCTAAAAACTGTGCTTTTCAGTGTTGTCATGGCTTTATAATAATCATTTTAATGATTCCTTCATGTTCCATTGAGAGGATATAGAATGATTTTTCTATCACCCTAGGTTAGAGATCAAGATCAATTTCATTTTCAGCCCTCCAGTACTTTTGTTGAAGGAGGAGAGCAGGAGACATGTCTTTCATGTAACTGTTAGATTCTTACAGGTATCTCTTCAGAATAAATTCCCGGAGAACTTTTTTTGTCCCATGTAAATCAGGTTTCATTACCTGATAAAGGACATCTTTAACAAAACTTAGACATTCTAATAACTCTAGAGATTACCTCTAATAGGAACACTAAGCTTACCTTGACTTTTCATTCTCCCCTTGTCCTCTTTTCCATGTGGGGGATCTATGAGTAGAACTATTTTTTTCCCTAGGAACTCAGGAATGTATGGGAGCAGCAGGCAAGGAAGTAGTCCTATGGCAGACACTGCTAGTCTAGATTCCAGTGGTCTTTCTGAGAGGAGGTACAAAAGAAGCCAGGGATTCTGGGAGGGCAAGAACAGACCATAGAGAAAGTGGTGGAATAATTTTTTTCTTCAACAATGTATTTTTTTTAGGCCAAACTGTTCACTTACTGCCTCGCCTGTGTGAAGGCCAGAGCAGGTTCATGTGAACCAGCTGGTCGAATGCTTAGAGCTTTCTGAAAACCTGTTTTTAGACCTTCTGAGCAGCAAGAAAAAGCTGGGGTGGGGGGTAAGATATCCCTGTGTCAATGCTGTCAGGTCCTATTTAAATATAACCTGCTTTATGATCCATCCTCTTTCAGATCTACTTCTACTGGCTGTGCCGGGACACACATGCCTTTGAGTGGTTCGCAGACTTGCTGCAGCTGCTGGAGACCCAGATGCAGGAGAGGAACAACACTGATTTCCTCAGCTATAACATTTACCTCACCGGCTGGGATGAGTCACAGGTAAGGACAAGAGCCCAAATTTCAGGTTCTTCCCACAGTGCCCAGGGCTTACTGACTTTCCCTTGGCTATTGGAGAGTTTTGTGCACTGTTTTTACTAAGAACAGTTGATAGGTTATAGTGATTCAGCCCATTCTCTCTCACTCAATATTCCCACATGTTCAGACAGTTGAGATTACATTTAAAGTTGGTATCTGTGGAACAGGTCAAAGCTAAGGAGCCAACAATGAATAAAAGCCATGACTTTGACCTTATTAGTGTAGTGCTTCCACCAGGGTTGTCAAACACATATGCATACATATACTGTATATCCCTTCAGTTTTATGTTTATGCATGTTTTATAATATACACAATACATTTTATCACATTCTTTTTTGGTATATTTTATTGATTATGCTATTACAGTTGTCCCATTTTTTTCTCCCCTTTATCCCCTCCACCCTGCACCCCATTCCATCATCCACACCCCCCTCCAGTTCATGTCCATGGGTTGTACATATCAGTTCTTTGACTTCTTAATTTCCTATACTATTCTTAACCTCCCCCTGTCTATTGTTTTTGTTTAGTCTTTGTCAGCATTTTCCTGCCACCACTTTCCTCAGCCCCTCCCACCCCACCTCCCACCCTCAATCCTTCCCCCACTTGGTTTTGTTGATGGGTCCTTTATGCATGTTCCATGATGACCCTTCCCCTTTTTCCTCCTGTTATCCCTCCCCTCTCTCCTCTAGTTACTGTCAGTTTGTTTTTTATTTCAATGTTGCTGGTTATATTTTGGCTGCTTGTTTGCTTTGTTGATTAGGTTCCACTTACAGGTGAGATCATATGGTAGCCGTCTTTCACCACCTGGCTTATTTCACTTAGCGTAATGCTCTCCAGTTCCATCCATGCTGTCACAAAGGGTAGTAGCACTTTCTTTCTTTCTGCTGCCTAGTATTCCATTAATACATTTTAAAAGTAGTATTAAATAGTATTAAATTGTTCAGAGTTATTACACATATACTATTTGCCAAGTATTTTTCTTAGTATTTATATAGTTTGTCTAATTCAATCCTCACAACAACCCTATGAAGTAACCACTATTATTCACATTTTACAGATGAGGAAACCAAAGGCCAGAGCAAGTTAGGTCATTTGTCCCAAGGGTATCCAATTAGTAGTTAGCAGAGTCAAAATGCTAAAAAGCTGGACTCTTAGCAACTCTCAATAGATCACTCTTATCATTTGGAAATAAATCAAAATATGTCTAAAAAGGGTGATACATAGTACATATGTATGTGTATATATGTGTGTATATTATGTGTATGTATATCCCATCTCTCCAGAGATATTTAGCGATGTAAACATCCCACAATTCAAAAAACACCCCCCCACAACAAAGAATTATCTAGCTCTGCATGACTCAGAAACTCTGAAACAAGTTAGCTACAATTTATAAATAAGTAAACATTAGTCACTTGCATGGAAGCAGCATGAGCTGCTTCTGAGAAAACTATGGCGAGAGTCTCTGCCTATTCCTGACCAGTGTCTCAGTGGCTCCTCAGTCCTGGGCATCTTTCCCATGCATCTTGTGCCTGTGGAAACTGACCCTTTCTTGTTTAGGTTTTGGCATATTGGTTAGCATAGATTCTTCAAGTCTTAGGAGAGTCTTGTAGCAAATGTGCCAGGGGCACATGACCATGAAAATTGCTACTCCAGAAAAGTGGTTTCGAGATGCGACTTCTACAATTTAAAAACAAAACAACAAAACATATTTGATAAAAGTGAAACCCAGAAAAAATATGTAATATATAAGTTGCTTTGCAGTTTTATTATTTAAAAAACCAGATACAGTTAGTAGGAAATGTATTAGTATTCAAAAATAAGTATTTTGCTTTGCAAAACTAGTCTCTACAGGATTATTAAACCAGAGTAACCACCCTTCTTAACCTCATTCATGTCCTGTCCAATGGATTTAAAATCCAACTTAATTTTTGAATACATTTAATTAACCACTTTCATGAAAAGTATCTGTTGTTCAAATTGAG